>JAJLRB010005489.1:0-28133 GCA_020976825.1 Odocoileus hemionus | reverse complement strand
GGGTTCTTCTGTCCAGTCCACACTCTTCCCTGGAGGTAACCACTGATACTCATTTTTTTCCTGCAGACTTCCAAGTTTCATTATGCATATACCTGCAAATATAAATTCCTAATCTTTTTTCTTTATTTCTTAAAAATATTATATGCAGAACAATTACTGTCTTTTAATTTGCTCTTTCACTTAAATATGCTTTTGGAGCTTTTCTATATCACATGCTCAATCAATCATTCATTTGGAAATGTACATTAGCCACCTACTACATGCCACACCAAAAAAATGATGCTTTCAAATTGTGGTGCTGGCGAAGACTCTTGAGAGTCCCTTGGACAACAAGGAGATCAAACCAGTCAACCCTAAAGGAAATAAACCCTGTATATTCATTGGAAGGACTGTTGCTAAAGCTCTAATAGTTTGGCCACCTGATGCAAAGAGCTGACTCATTTGAAAAGACCCTGATGCTGGGAAAGATTAAGGGAAGGAGGAGAAGGGGACAACAGAGGATGAGATGGTTTTATAGCATCACTGGCTCAATGGACATGGGTTTGAGCAAGCTCCAGGAGATAGTGAAGGACAGGGAAGCATGGTATGCTGCAGTCCATGGGATCACAGAGTCAGACATGACTTAGTGACTAAACAACAATAGCATGCCAATTGAGGCTTCCCTGGTACCTCAGCTGGTGAAAAATCCACCTGCAATGCAGGAGACCTGGGTTTGATCCCTGGGTTGGGAAGATCCCCTGGAGAAGGGAAAATCTACCCATTCCAGTATTCTGGCCTGGAGAATTCCATAGACTATATAGTCCATAGGGTTGCAAAGCATCAGACAGACTTTCACTTTCACTTTTCACATGCCAAATAGGGCTTCCCAGTTAGCTCAATGGTAAAGAATTTGCCTGGCAATGCAGGAGACTCAGGTTTGACCCCTGGGTCAGGAAGATCCCCTGGGGAATGAAATGTACTCCAGTATTCCATTAATGAGTTCTTCTTCAGATCCATAGTTGGGTTGTATGTGGATCGGGTTGGCTGTGTTGGATTTTCATTGCTGTGAGTGGGCTTTCTCTAGTTGTGGCAAGCAGGGGATACTGTTCCTTGCAGTTCACAGGCTTCTCATTGAGGTGGCTTTGCTTGTTGCAGAGCATAGGCTGTAGGCACATGGGCTTCAACAGTTGCAGCACACTGGCTCAGTAGTTGATGCATACAGGCTCTAGGGCACACAGGCTTCATTATTTGCAGTGTGAAGGCTCAGCATTTGTGGCTCACAGGCTCTAGAGCACAGGCTCAGTGGTTGTGGCGCCCAGGCTTAGCTGCTCTGTGGCATGTGGAATCTTCCTGGCCAGGGATCAAACCGGTGTCCCTTATACTGGCAGGTGAATTCCTAATCATGGTACCAGGGAAGTTATTAAAAGTCCACTGCTAACAGGGACTGGGCTTCCCTGGTGGCTTAGATGGTAAAGAATCTGCTTTAATATAGGAGACCAGGGTTTGATCCCTGGGTTGGGAAGATTCCCTGGAGAAAGGAATGGTTACCAACTGCAGTATTCTTGCCTGGAGAATTCCATGGACAGAGGAGTCTGGTGGGCTACAGTCCATGGGGTTGCATTGGGTTGGAAACTACTGAGTGCCTAACAGATTACCTCATTGCTATGCTTCTGCTCCATTAGTCACACTCTTTTCATCCTGGGCCACTGGAGATTCTGAAAACCTACAATTACAAACACATTTGTTCCATCCAAATCATCATATACATCATACACTAGTATTTCCTTAGATTAACGGTTACTGATTAGGTATAGGCTTCACAGTGGTGCAGAATCTGTCTGCCAATGTAGGAGATGTAGGAGACAGGGGTTAGATCCCTGGGTTAGGAAGATTCCATGGAGGAGGAAATGACAACGCACTCCAGTATTCTTGCTTGAAAAATCTCATGGACAGAGAAGCATGGTGAGCTACACAGTCCATGGGATCACAAAGACTCAGAAATGAGCACATACACAAACACAATTAGATGTATGAGTGCTTACTGGGGACATGAGGATATAAGCAATTTGACAAGAAAACGGTAGTTTTTCACCCTCACGGAGCTGCATCTGGCAAATGGTGTTAGACTCTGGATATCTGTAACTGGGTGGAGATTGTGATAGCATTTTCTGTATTTTTTATTCTTATGGTGTCAATTACATGTGGCAAAATACTGAAGTCCTAAATATATTATTTTTTTTTTTGTAAATGTGGTCCTATCTGTTTTATAGGCAATTACATTTTTTCCTATACTATATTCAATTACTATTTATTTTGTTGTGGTAGGACACACTTACATTCTATTTTTCTGTTATTGTCATTTTCTATGTCTTCATCAATAGTTTGTACAGAGGCTATAATGGGGCTGGAATCAAATGTCACTTTAATATGAAATTTAAAATTTCAGAATTTAACTATTAGGTCTTAATTTACTATGCTGGCATGATTTTATTTTGATGAACTTAAAAGATTAATGAATTATTTTTGAAGCCTGAACCAAGAGTTAATCTAATTTATTTAACAATGGACAAGTATTTGATTAGTTATATATGACTGGAAGTTTGTAAATGAGAGTGAAAAAAAAAAACTGTTATGGATTTTGCAGGCCAATTTCCAAAACTGAGTTGACTTTATAATAATAGTTTTTGCAGCACAGTTTTAGGACATATCTTCAACCTCATGCAATTAGTATATTTGTGCACATTGATTTTTTAATATGTCACATATTGAAACTACTCATGTCGTTTCTTATTTTTATACCTATTTATTACAAGAAGCTGTTTGAAATCATGAAGGGTAAATGAAGATTCATACAAGGCACATAGAGTTTATTCTGGTACTGACAGATAATTCTCTGTTACGGATAGTAGATTTTTTTGTTTCTGCTTCTACATTATATGTTGAATATGATTGGAGACTTTTTTTTTTTTCTTTCTTTTTGTGATTGGAGACTTAACCATCATTGCCCTCACTCTGTTGGATTCCCATTTTAAGACCCCAATGTAAATCTTCCTCATAATTTTCCTTTCCTGGAAATTTCATTCACAAGTGCTTGCATCCCCAGATTCCTAATCACCTCTACAACCAGAGAAAAGATGATTTTTTTATATTGGTTGTATGTCTCAGTTATTATTATTATTATTACTATTATTATTATTTTTACATATTCTTGGGCATTACAGAATTTTTCCTTCTGGCGGCTAGTCCTATGACCACTATGTTGCCATTTGCAAGCCTTTGCGTTATACATCTATCATCAGCAGCACAATATGTCATCAGCTGGTACTCAGTTCTTGGGCAACTGGCTTCCTGGTCATTTCCCCTCCACTGATTTTGGGTCTTCACCTGGATTTCTGTGATTCAAATATCATTGACCATTTCATTTGTGATATTTCTCCTATCCTACAACTTTCTTTCTTGTATACGCATTTACTAGAAATGTTGGTATGCTTATTAGGTGACCCTCAGGATCACATTGCTATTGGTAGTTCTTTCTTACTCTTACATCATCAAGACAAATATAAAATTCCCCTTTAGCTCAACAGCAAAAAAAATCATTTTTACTTGCTGTTCACATAAGATTTTTGTATGCATCAGTTATGGTAGTTGTATATTCATCTATTAGGTTGGTACAAAAGTATCTGTGGCTTGCATTGATGAACTTTGCTGTCTGATATTGGAATACACTCAAATAAATGTGGTTATGTTATACAATATTTTAATGCACATGTCTCACTTCATGTTTTTTTTTTTTGTTTGTTTTGTTTTTGTTTGTTTTTTGCTAATGATATTACTTGCTGTGTATTTTATATTTATTTTAGACTAGGGAAATTATTTTAGACAAAAGGCACATTTGAGAAATTTTTTATTCAAGTTCAAAATGGGTCATAAAGCAGGGACACAACTTGCAACATCAACACATTTGGCCCAGAAACTGCTAATGAACATACAATGAAGTGGTAATTCAAGATGTTCTGCAAAGGAGACGAGGGTCTTAAAGATGGAAAACATGGTGGCCAGCCAGTGGAAGTTGGCAATGACCAATTGAGAGAATCATCAAAGCTGATCCTCTTACAACTACCCGAAAATTTGCCAAGGAACTCAATGTCACCCATTCTATGATCATTTGGCATTTCAAGCAAATTGGAATGATGAAAAAGCTTGGTAAATGGGTGCCTCATGAGCTGACCAAAATTCAAAATATTGTTGTTTTGATGTGTCATCTTCTCTTATTCTATGCAACAAACAACAATGGATGGTTTCTTGATCAAACTGTAACATGTGGCAAAATGTGGATTATATATGGTCACTGGCAAACACCAATTCAGTGATTGGACTGAGAAGAAGCTCCAAAGTACTTCCCAAAGCCAAACCCAAACTTGCACCAAAAATGGTCATGATCACTGTTTGGTGGTCTGCTGCCTATCAGATCCACTACAGCTTTCTGAATCGCAGCAAAACTGTTGTATCTGAGAAGTATGCTCAGCAAATCGATGACATGCAGATATAAACCACAGTTTTCAACAGAATGGGCCCAATTCTGCACAACAATGCCAGACTGCAGATCACAAAACCACTTCAAAAATGGAATGAATTGGGCTATGAAGTTTTGCTTCATCTGCCATATTCACTTGACCTCTTGCCAACAAACTACCTCTTCTTCAAGCAACTAGATAACTTTTTGCAGGGTAAATGTTTCCCAACCAGTAGGAGGCAAAAAATGCTTTCCAAGAGTTTGTCAAATTCCAAAGGGTGAATTTTTACACTACAGAAATAAACAAACTTGTTTCTCATTGGTAAAGATGTGTTGATTGTAATGGCTCCTATTTTGATTAATAAAGATGTGTTTGAGCCTCATTATAATGATTTAAAATTCATGGTCTGAAACTGAAATTACTTTTTTTTAAAATTTTTAATTATTTTTTTATTTTTAGCAACCTAATATGTGAATCCCTCAGCAAATGAAAGGATCATTTTAAGCAAGGGAGTAGCTGTGCTCAGTACTTCAATTGCCCCTTGTTGAACCTATTTTCTTTCTTTCTTTCTTTTTTTTTTTTAATAATCTGAGGAAACATTGAGTTAAATAAACCTTCAGTGATGTGTTTAGAAAGATATTTTCTGCTTCAGAGGCATATTATTTATTGAAATAATAAACTGAAAGTATAAAATGAACATTTAACAAAAGCTATTTTGACTCTTCTATTTTAAGAACTGATCTCTAATATTCAATTTGTTAGATTACTTTAGCTAACCTGAGCTTAGAAACACTTTCCATTTTACTAATATACATCTAAATTTACCTTTCTGTTATTCAATATGAAACGTTTTTGTGTTAGAAACATAAAATTGCAAAATTTAATTTCTATAATAGCATTTTAGAAGAAAATGAATGCAGGGATTTGGTTGTATTACAGAATATAAATTTTTAGAATACTGTGTTTGTTAAATACATATGAACAAAGCTAGTGGATGTGATGGAATTTCAGTTGAGCTCTTTCAAATACTAAAAGATGATGCTATGCAAGTGCTGCACTCAATATGCCAGCAAATTTGGAAAATTCATCAGTGGCCACAGGACTGGAAAAAGTCAATTTTCATTCCAATCCCAAAGAAAGGCAATGCCAAAAAATGCTCAAATTACTGCACAATTGCATTTGTCTCACACGCTAGCAATGCAAAAATTTCTCCAAGCCAGGCTTCAACAGTACTTGAACCTGAACTTCCAGATGTTCAAGCTGGATTTAGAAAAGGCAGAGGAACCAGAGATCAAATTGCCAACATCCGTTGGATCATAGAAAAAGCAAAAGAGCTCCAGAAAAACATCTACTTTTGTTTTATTGACTGTGCCAAAGCCCTTTGATTGTGGATCACAACAGACCATGGAACATTCTTAAAGAGATGGGAATACCAGACCACCTGACCTATCTCCTGAGAAATCTGTATGCAGGTCAAGAGCAACAGTTAGAACTGGACATGGAAAAACAGACTGGTTCCAAATCAGAAAGGGAGTATGTCAAGACTGTATATTGTCACCCTGCTTATTTAACTTATATGCAGAGTACATCATATGAAGTGCCAGGCTGGATGGATGAAGCACAAGTTGGAATCAAGATTGCTGGGAGAAATATCAATAACCTCAGATACGCAGATGACACCACCCTTATGGCAGAAAGGGAAAAAGAACTAAAGAGTCTCTGGGTGAAAGTGAAAGAGGAGAGTGAAAAAGCTTAAAACTCAACATTCAGAAAACTAAGATCATGGCATCCAGTCCCACCACATCGTGGCAAGATGGGGAAACAATAGAAATAGTGAGAGATTTTCTTTTTGGGGGCTCCAAAATCACTGCAGATGGTGACTGCAGCCAACAAATTAAAAGACACTTGCTCCTTGGAAGAAAAGCTATGACCAACCTAGACAGCATAATAGAAATCAGAGACATTACTTTGCCAACAAAAGTCCATCTAGTCAAAGCTATGTTTTTTTTTTTTTTTCCAGTAGTCATGTATGGATGTGAGAGTTGGACTATAAAGAAAGCTGAGCGCCAAAGAATAGATGCTTTTGAACTATGGTGTTGGAGAAGACTCTTGAGAGTCCCTTGGACTTCAAGGAGATCCAAGCAATCCATCCTAAAGGAAATCAGTCCTGAATATTCATTGGAAGGACTGATGCTGAAGCTGAAACTGCAATACTTTGGCCACCTGATGCAAAGAACTAATTCATTGGAAAAGACCCTGATGCTGGGAAAGATTGAAGGCAGGAGGAGGAGGGGACAGAGAATGAGGTGGTTGGATGGCATCACCGATGCAATGGACATCAGTTTGAGCAAGCTCTAGGAGTTTGTAATGGGCAGGAAAGCCTGGCGTGCTGCAATCCATGGGTTTGCAAAGAGTCAGACATGACAGCAACTGAACTAAACTGACCATGATTCATTTAAAAGCCATATTTTAGAAAATTCTTAAACTGAATTTTGTCATTATTAAATAAGCTTAAGATGCTCTAAGAGACCTTTTTCTTTAAAAGTGCAATGTACATAATTATATTGTAAAGTGATCCTTTGAAACATCAATTGTAAACATATTGAAGAGAATACTTTCCGGATTTTAAATTGAAACATTGTGGATTAATAATTTCAGCTGCGTAGCAAAGTGATCTTTGCATATATATATATGTATATATGTAAAGAGAGAGAGAGAGTTTGTTTATTTCTTTCCCATTATAGATTATTTCTGTTTATTTCCCCTTATGCATGCATGCTAAGTTGCTTCAGGCATGTCCAACTCTTTGTGATCACATGGACTATAACCCACCATGCTCCTCTGTTCATGGGATTCTCTAGGCAAGAATACTGGAGTGGGTTGCCAAGGCCTCCTCCAAGGGATCTTCCTGATCCAGGGATTGAACCCACCTCTTCTAATGTCTCCTGCACTGGCAGATGAGTTCTATACCACTAGCGCCACCTGTGAATACACATTTTCCCTTACAGATTATTTCAAAATATTGAGATAATATATAGTATTCATTCCCTTTGCTATACATTAGGTCCTTGTTAATTATCTATTTTATTTGTAATGGTATATGTTACATGGTATATGGTATATGTTAATGAAAACTCTTAATTTATCCCTTCCTTTCTTTTCTCTTTGGTAACTGTGTTTGTTTTCTATGTGTGTGTGTCTATTTCTGTTATGTTAATAAGTATATTTATATACTTTTTAAGAAAATTTTATGTATAAGCAATATTATATATTTGTCTTTATCTGTCCGGCTTACTTCACTTACTATGATATATTCCAGGTCCATTCATGTTACTACAAATGACACTACTTCATTCTTTTTTATAGTTCGGTAATATTCCATTGTATATATGTACCACTTATTTTTTACATTCATCTTTCAGGAGACATTTATGTTGCTTCCAGGTCTTATTGTAA
The DNA here is from genome assembly GCA_020976825.1 of Odocoileus hemionus. Lineage (NCBI taxonomy): Eukaryota > Metazoa > Chordata > Mammalia > Artiodactyla > Cervidae > Odocoileus > Odocoileus hemionus. Next base: position 20,184 of record JAJLRB010005489.1, on the reverse strand, counting down.
ATAGTGTTGTGATGAACATTGTGGTATATGTATGCATCTTTTCCAAGTATGGTTTTCTTTCCATATAGGCCCGGGGCTGAAAATGTAGGATCATATAGTAGCTTTATTTTTAGCTATTTAAGGAAACTTCATACCATTTCCCCTAGTGACTGCAGCAATTTATATTCCCTCCAACTGTGTAGGAGAGTTCCTTTTTCCCCCACAACCTCTCTACATCTATTATTTGCATTGTTTTTGATGATGGCCATTCTGATTGATGTGAGGTGATATCTCATTGTAGTTTTGATTTGCATTTTTTTAAAATAGTTAGTGGTGTTGAATACCTTTTCATGTACCTGTTTTGGTCATCTGTATGTCTTTTTTAAAGAAGTATTTATTTAGATCATCTGCCTAAATTTTTACTAGTTTTTTTTTTTTTTCTGAGCTATATGAGATGCTTGCATACACTGTCACATCATTTGCAAATATTTTCTCTATTCCTTAAGTTGGATTTTCCTTTTGCTTATGGTTTCCTTTGCTCTGCAAAAGGAAGTTTAATTGGGCCCCATTAATTTATTTCTGTTTTTATTTCCATTACTCTAGGAAACAGATCTAAAAAGGTCTGGCTGTGATTTATGTCAAAGACTGTTCTGCCTATGTTTCCCTCTAGGAAATTTTATAGTACCCAGTTTTATGTATAGGTCTTTAATCCATTTTTATTTTATTTTTATGTGTGGTGTTAGAGAATGTTCTAATTTCATTCTTTTACATACAGTTGTCCAGTTTTCCCAGTACCACTTATTGACGAGACAGTTGTTTCTCCAGTTTATATTCTTGCCTCCTTTGTTATAGATTAGTGTCAGTAGTTGTATGGGTTAATGCCATAAATTTTACTTGAGTTCTTTAACGTTTTCATAAATGCAGCATCAATTTGTTTTACTTCCACACCAAATTTATTTCTCTTCTTTCAGTGGAAACTCTGGATCAATCCATGGGATTGATTTGCATGTGGAAACAATATGTAGAACTCAGCAGAGGATGCAATATTAAGCTTCTCAGTATGTTGAATAATTTTTTAAGTAATATGTGTGCTTAGTCACTCATTCCTGTTCGACTCTCTGTGACCCCATGGGCTGTAACCCACCAGGCTCCTCTGTCCATGGGGATTTTCCAGGCAAGAATACTGAAGCAGGTTGCCATGCCCTCCTCCAGGGAATCTTCCCAACCCAGGGATTAAAGGCAGGTCTCCCACATTGCAGGCAGATTCTTTACCAGCTGAGCTACCTGGGAAACCCTCCTTTCACTGTGTCTCTTTGCAAATTCCTCCCACATTCTCTATTTTGCCTTCTGGTTATGGGCCTCCTTCTGACCTTTTCCCCTCGTTTCCATTTCTCCTCACTCTTCCTGTCTCTCTCTCTGCATCCTCCTCACTTCCTTGTCAGCAGCTTTGCCAGTCTCCCTTTGGAACCTTCACTTCTGCAAAGCCCCAGATCCCTGCGTGGAGGAGGTGACTTGCTCTTGGGAGCTCTTCAGTCCTAAATCCCATCCTTCTGAAAAGCGTATTCTCAGGAGACAAGGAAGCCTGGCAAGCTGCAGTTTCAAGGGGTCTCAAAGAGTCGGACACAACTTAGCGACTGAACATCAAGGGGATATTGGGCCTTTTATCAAGACGGTGGGGGAGGGGGACGGCGGTTTCTCAGGAAGACAGCGCAATCTGCAGAGTCCTAGGGCCCAGGCCCCTGTGGGCCAAAAGCGATGAGGTGCAAAGTCTTTGAATCTATCTCAAAAGTCCATCTAAACAGCGCAGGGTGGGAGGGGTGGTCTGGGAAATATTCTACAAGAAAACACAGTGAGCAGGTCTAACGGCCTGAAGGTCCAAAATCCATGGGTGGGGTAGGCCTCAGAAAGATTTTAATCAAAAGCGAACTGTGGACCCGGCCCCAAAGCAAAGTGGTCAAGCTTCTGGAACTCTCACCCGGACGCAGGAACTTACCCCAGGTAGAAGGCATGGGTGCAGGAATTGTAACTCAGCAGCAACCTCAAGATGCCAGGAGTGTAGGTCTGTGGACTCATAGACGCCTGAGTAAACATAGACTCTCCTAGCCTCTTCAGGGTTAAATGATGGAAGTTTATAAAAAGACAAAGCAGGCTTTAAAGGGGTTTCAGTTGAACACATCTGGAACAAACGAGAAATCATAAGGTAAAAAAAGGAATGCTTTAAAACTCATAGAATAAGATGAAAACTATATGATGTAAAAATGAATAAATATATAAGGAGGACAAAACAATTTTTCTTACAGTCATCTGTGAACTAACTAGAATAAATGTAATGAGGGAGTTAGAAAATCTCAATAGATGTGAAAATGAGTAATTATATGCTCCATGGAATAGGATATATATAGTCATTTTCAAATTATAACTTACCTTTAAAATGAAAAGAATCCCTGGCAAGGCTGGAAGATGATGCTTCTCAGGATGGCTACTCTTCAAAATATAAGAAAATGATGAGTGTTTGTAAGGTGTGAAGAGATATGCCATTTGCGCACAGTTGGTGGGATTGTGAAAATGATAGAGCCTCTGGGGAAAAAAGTATAAAGTGTTCTAAAAAAAAAAAAAAGCAGTTATACTTCTGGGCAGATATCCAAAAGAATCTCTACAAGAGATATTTGCCAGATTCCCGATCTACAAAGAAGAAGATTTAGCTTCAGGCCCAGGGAACAGAATTGATCACTCAAGAGCTTTTGTGTAGCAGAGTTTTATTAAAGTATAAAGAGGGACAGAGAAAGCTTCTGGCATAGACATCAGAAGGGGGACAGAGAATGCCTCCCTCGCTAGTCTAACCATGGGAGTTATATACTTTTCAATTGGTATTACAAGAAATCAAAAGAATGTCTCAAGGTTGTAAAGATCTTACCAGACTCACTCCCACAGTTTATATTTTAAGATAACAGGATTAGAACAACTTAACAATATAAAGATTTTACCAGACCCACTCCCATAATATACATTCTAAGATAACAGGATTAGTCAGAAGGTTTTCAGGAAGGAGAAACTGTCCTCAAGCGGGATACTTTGTTGTTATATAATCCTTACTAAGGAATGTAGAAAAAAAAAGTTTATCCTATCTTCCTCCTGGAGAATTCCAGACTCCTATCTTCTCCTTGAGAGCCCCCCTGACCCCTTTCTCCTCCTTGGGGACCCTGACTTCTTATTAACCTGCCTAGGAATTGAGATGGTTGGATGGCATCACTGACTCTATGGACATGAGTTTGAGTAAACTCCAGGAGTTGGTGATGGACAGGGAAGCCCGGCGTGCTGCAGTCCATGGGGTCACAAAGAGTTCAACACTACTGAGTGACTGAACTGAATTGAGGAACTGACTCTCTCAATACTTAAAGCAGAGCTATTCAATTTTCCCAGAGGTGGAAACAACCCATATGTTTGCTAACAAACTAATGGATAAACAAAACATAGTAAATGCATACAGTGGACTATTATTCAGGCTAAAAAGGAAATCCTGTCACAAGCACAGTATAAAGGAAACTTGAGGACATTAGCTAAGTGAAGTAAACAAAACGACAGCTACTGTATAATTCTTCTTATATGAGGTATCTAAAAAATTCAAATTCATGGAAACAGTAAGTAGAATGGGTACCAGGGCCTGGGGAAAGGGAGAAAAGGGCAGTTGTTGCTTAATGGGAGTAGAGTTTCAAATTTGAAAAACATAAAATTCTGGAGATTTGTTTCACAATAGTGTGATTATACTTAGTACTAAACCATACATTTATAAATGGTCAAAATGCTACTTGATGTTATGTATTTTTTACCTAAATAAGGAAATAAATATATAGTTTTTTTTTTTAAACTGGACTTTTACGAAAGTTCTTGTAGAAAAGGTCAAGCTATTTAAAACTGGAACAAATGTTGAAAATGGAGCTTCTTGGTAATAAATCTATATTGTTAGCTAAGAAACTTGTCAAAACATTAAAATGACCACACTTTCACGAAACTATCTAAAAAAAAAAAAAAGAAAGAACAGTAAAACTAATATTTAAACTGCAACTTGAAACATTATGAGTACCAAGAATTAAGTCATACCTTCTGTTTTTATTTTTTTGATGTTACAGATAATCTTTGAGGAGACAGTATGCCTTTTTATTCAATTCCTTGTCTATAACCCAGGGCTTCCTTGTGTTTTGCTACTTTAACTTTCTCAATGTCTAGGAGAAATTTGCTGAGATTTGCTGGCTTCTGTTGGCTTAATTTAGCTATACTTAGAACTTTTATTATATTATGTATTTCACCACTAGTTGTGCTGTATGAGCACATTGTTGCTGGTAACTCACTAGGTCACGTCCGACTCTGCAACCATATGGGCTGCAACGTGTCGGGTTTCCCAGTCCTGCACAGGGAGGACTGAACAACAACCACCACAACAATGGAAACAAGGTGCAAAGTCTAGCTCCTGCCATGTAAGGGCAGAAAAGTGAACAGTTATAGACTTTCAAGTTTAGGAGACATTAAAGTAAAAGAAAATTAAGACTATCCAGGCCTGCTCTGCTGCTGCTGCTGCCAAGTCGCTTCAGTCGTGTCTGACTCTGTGCAACCGCATAGACGGCAGCCCACCAGACTCCCCTGTCCCTGGGATTCTCCAGGCAAGAGTAGTGGAGTGGGTTGCCATTTCCTTCTCCAATGCATGAAAGTGAAAAGTGAGAAAGTGAAGTCGCTCAGTCGTGTCTGACTCTTTGCTACCCCATGGACTGCAGCCTACCAGGCTCCTCCATCCATGGGATTTTCCAGGCAAGAGTACTGGAGTGGGGTGTCATTGCCTTCTCTGAAGGCCTGCTCGCTTTTCTCTTTATATTCTTCTCAGGAAACAAAGAAAGAAAAACTCATTCTGCTTTTTTTCCTTTTCACTGCAACACTTTCAATGAATATTCACGGTTGATTTCATTTAGAATTGACTGGTTTGTTTTCCTTGCAGTCCAAGGGACTCTCAAGAGTTTTCTCCATCACCACAGTTTGAAAACATCCATTCTTTGACACTCAACTTTTTTTATTGTCTGCCTCTCACATCTGTACATGATTACTGGAAAAACCATAGCTTTGAATATATGAACCTTTGTAGGCAAAGTAATATCCCTGTTTTTTAATATGCTGTCTAGGTTTGTCATTGCTTTTCTTCCCAGGAGCACATGTCTTTTAATTCCATGGCTGCAGTCCCTGCTTGCAGTTATTTTTGGAGCAGAAGCAGATAAAATCTGTCACTGTTTCATTTCCCCATTTACTTGCAATGAAGTGGTGGAATTGGTTGCCATGAACTTAGTTTTTTGAATGTTGAATTTTAAACCAGCTTTTTTACTCTTCTGTTTCATTCTCATCAAGAGGTTCTTTGTATCTTTAGTTCCTCTTTGCTTTCTGCCATAAGGGTGGTGTCATCTGCATATCTGATGCTATTGATATTTTGCTTGTCAGTCTTGATTCCATCCTATAAAATCATCCAGCCTGGCATTTTGCATGATGTACACTGTGCAGAAGTTAAATAAGCAGGGTGACAATATACAGCTAGATATACTCTTTTCCTAATTTTAACCACATGGATGGTTTTATTATCTCAGCAGATTTTCAGATCACTGCCACCTGGGTGATAAGTTAATGTAGAGGCTGTGCTCTTCACTGTAGAGATAATCAATGATCTAAACCTATATATTTAGGCTTTAAAGTTCCTTTTCCAAAGTCGATGTGGATCTCCAGGGATCTAAACACATGTTTTTTTCCTCTCTAGGGTTAAAATTCATTCTTTTTTTCTTTTTTTGCTCAAACTAATTAATCATTATCTTGAATATTTAATTCCTGCTTCAGGGGAGTAACTGTAATGATCTAAACACTTTTTGGATATTTGCATTGAAAAAGCAATGGATACTATTACTCCATTATTTCCCTATGAGTTCAAGAATTCAATATTTCCACATAAGATTTAATAGTTCTTTTATTGATCAGAGCCAGATTAGAGTTTAGGTAAAGACTTTTTGGGTTTCCCAAGTGGTGTTAGTAGTAAATAACCCACCTGCGAATGCAGGCAGACAAAGAGACATGGGGTTGATTCCTGGGTCAGAAGGTCCCCTGGAGGTGGGCATGGCAACTCACTCCAGTATTTTTGCCTGGAGAATCCTGTGGACAAAGCGGTCTGGTGGAATACAGTCCATAGGGTCACAAAGAAACGGATGTGATTGACGTGATTTAGCACACACACACAAGGACATTTTCATGGAAATCTAATTTCATAAATTCTCTTGATATGAGATATAATGTAGAAGAAAGTTTATTTTCAACAATAATTGACATGACTCAGTTTATTTATTTTAATAAGCATTAAAATTATGATTTGGGGGCTGAAACTCCATAATAACAGTGGTATAAGCCTGTTAATATGAACAGACAATAGACTAGGGTACAATAGTTAACAAATGAAAATTCTGGCCTTCAGGCCCACTATTCTTTTTTTAAATTTATATTTTACACTTAGTTTCTGCGGGGAGCCAGCCTGACTGCTCAGGCTCCTTCTTGGCCCTGAGAGAGATCAAGAGGTCCCTCTCTGTCCCACCACCCCTGATTTATTAAAGTGCAGGTTGACCTTTCTCACCTCCCTCAAGGAAATTGCTGTAGGGACCTTTTACCCATTTTCCTGACGAGATTGTCAGGCTCCTGTGTATGGTTTATGTCTAGGTAATCTTTAGATAATCTTTAATTGATTGTAATCATGATAATCTTTTAACTGATTGTAATCATACTAAGAGCCAGTCCCTTGCTCTGATAGTCTTAAAGAGTTGAGATAAAATTCCTGAGCGAAGACTAATGCCTGTGATTCTGCACGTATACATGTCCTTGATCTAAATTTAGCGAGTCCTGTTAGCATATATAAGCATGTTACTCCTCAATAAAGTTGTCGGTTTCAGTCGAGAGCTGACTCCGTCCCTCTCAACCCCATCTTTCCGAGTCTTTATTTCTTAGGTATTTCGGCGATTGCGCCCGTGACCGGTTCGTTTGCCGGCAGGCTCCGGCAAGTTTCAACATATCTTTACTTTTTTGAGATCAGTGAAATTCTTTTGATTAAGTCTGTAAAAGCATGTTTCACTTGTTTGTTCCTCAGGCTATAAAAAAATGGGTTTAACATGGGGGCAACTGAAGTCATAAGCACTAACACACTTATTAATTGCGATTTCATCTTTTGCTGAGGGTTTGACATAGATGAAAATACAACTGCCATTGGTGATAGAAACCACAATCAAGTGAGAAGAACAGATAGAAAAGGCCTTCGATTTTTGCTGGGAGGAAGGGAAATTTAGTATGGCATTGATGATGTATATGTAGGACATAACAACACATAGAAATGTCACAATGTTAATCAACACAGCAAGGGTAACATCCATCTGTTCTATGAACCATGTGTCTGAACAAGAGATCTTCAGCACAGCAGAAGCATCACAGAGAAAATGATCAATGACATTAGAATCACAGAATTCCAGGTTTAAGCCCAGGCAGAGTGGTGGAAATATGACCAGCCAACCTGCTATCCAACAACAGATAACAAGCCAAACACAGACTCTACTGTTCATGATGGTTGCATAATGTAAGGGTTTGCAGATGGCCACATAGTGGTCATAAGACATGATGGCCAGGAGAAAAATATTCTGTTCCTCCAAAAAGGAATATTAAAAAACAGTTGACTAACACAAGCATTGTAGGAAATAGTCTTTTCCCTAGTTGATAAGCTGTATAAGAATCTGGGAATGCAGACAGTGGTGAATAAGATTTCTAAAAAAGAGAAGTGTTTGAGGAAAAAGTACATGGCAGTTTTAAGGTGAGAATCTATTAAAGTGAGTATAATGATGGTCAGGTTCCCAGTGACACTCAGTAAGTAGAAGACAACCAGAAATGTAAAAATAAGAACCTGCATTGGAGGGTCATCTGTCAGTCACAGGAGTATGAATATAGATAATGATGTATGGATTTTCATCATTGACTTGTACTTCTCAAACTCCTCACGAAGTCAAGTGACACTGAACTGAGAAAACTTGTACAAAATTATGAGGCTATGGCCATTGGGTTAAAAAAAAAAAAATCCAATCAATGCAATGAATAGTCATTTTCTTCTTTAACTTGATAATGATCAGTCAAAACTGTGGTATTCTCAGCTCTTTTGATGTACCTATAGAAATCCTCAAGATCATATTTTTCTGAAATAAGTTTACTACAGTCCATACATTTATACTCCATTCAGGCACTCAGATCTCTATTTTTCAGTTTATCTAAACTCTGTCCTATATTCTCTGAAATGTATTTGTCTGTAGAATTTGAAAGCATTGTCTATGTGATATGATTTTGTATTATAATGTTCTTTTGTCCTAATAATTCTTCATTATTTCCAAGTTTGAATGAACTCACAAGCTGTTTGAGGTGTGGCTTCCTGTTAAATGCAAATAAATGACCGAGTTTGACATTTATACAGAGCATATCATCCAGTACTGCATATCATGCAGTATTTCAATGTTTGCTGATACTGCAATGACTAAAACGTAATCCTATTTTCTTTACTTTGGTATGAGAATCGTCATCATGCAAATAACATCATTACTTACCAGTTTTCCTATTTATCTTAAAGCTTCTAATCAGTACCCACTTTTCTTCCATTTTCACTCTGATAGAACAGTGTTCGATTAGAACTACATAAACAACCACCTGCAGTATTGGGTAAAGAAATTATCATAAGCAGAAAATAAAGAAGTCCTGAAGAGTTTAATCTCAACTGTTTGTGCTTCCAAGGTCACAAAAGACAAGGGGATTAAGTATGTGACAGAGGTTGGAGAAGACCAAGGACACATGACCATTTCTTAACAAATAGTAACTTCAATTGTGACCTGCAACATAAAAATGCCATTAGTGCAAAAATTAGGAAAATCCAAATAAAATATGTACTTAATTAATTTTATTTTATTATTATATTTCTTTTCCAGCTATTCTTTTGCTCCTCTGTGACCGTCCAACATCTTCCCTAATAGTTCAGTTGGTAAAGAATCTGCCTGCAATGTAGGAAACTAGGGTTAGTTTCCTGGGTCGGTAAGATCCCCTGGAGAAGGGAATGGCAACTCACCCCTGTATTGTTGCCTGGAGTATCACATGGACAGTGGAGCCTGGCAGGCTACAGTCCATGGGGTTGCAAGAGTTGGACACGACTTAGCGACTAAAGAGAGAGAGAGAGAGAGAGAGAGAGAGAGAGAGACAGACCCTGCAAGCCAGAGCCACAAGTGCACTCCTCCCAGTGCCACTGGGCATTGGCGATGAGGGTGGCTGCACTGCGCATGCTCAGTCTGAGGTGCCAGGATAGCGAGTCCGGAGCCAGTGTGCGACTTGGCCGGCAGGGGGAGCCAAGAGAGCGCGAGGGACCTGCTGTGGCGGTGGTGACAACGTGTATCCCTGTCCCCTGACCTGGCCACGACCTGAATCCGTCCTGTCCTTAAATCTCTATTTTAGTTATTAGTATTTGTATACAGTGTTAATTCCTTAGTGTTAATAGTTCCATTGTGATTATTAGGAATTTACATTTTGGGAGAGCTGGTTGAAAGTTATTTGGGTACACTTCACTATTTTCTCTACACTTGTATGAGTACAAAATTATATTATAATTAATTAAAAGTTTACCAAATTTTAGAAACAAAAAAGAAAGAAGACCAAAACGGTATAAACAGCAGTTGCTGAGCACTTTACATATGGCAGTATGTTCGGGCAAATATTCACATGAATTATTTGTATGGTATACATGTCTTCTCCTCCAGTCCCTTCTGCTTCTTCAGCTGTATTTTTGTGGTGATATCCATTTTATCATATCTATGAATATATAAGATATCATTTGAAATTAAAGTTGGCAGTTACACTTAGGGTTTAATGTTAATCAGCAATACCTGAATTGTATGGATTCTGTGTATACCTAAAAGCCAAAAGTATGGCTTCAACTAATAGTGCATGCAGTTTTTGACCCACCAATAGTACACTGTTATGAAGATGTCCATGTCTAGAAAGGAATTTTACCCGTAGAACAGCTCTTCAGAGTGCTTCAACCAGTGTGGGGCATTCACTTTCCACAAACTGAAACAATATCTCTGCCAATTTGAGAGGAGTCTGTTTCCTGATACAATTCTGTTCATTACCAGCTTCCCACTCCTGTTTTTCCCTTCATCAGCCTGATACTCATAGTTGTAGGTTTATCAAGTTTCAGCTTAGTGTCAGTTGCTATGAAACACTTTCTTGAAACTTCATCTTGTAAGTTCTTGGCTTCTATTTTGTGTCCCTCTGGTCCACTATGCTTCTCTCTTTCTTACCAGCAAATATGCGAATGTAATGTTTGAGACTGGGTAATGTCTTGTTTAGTCACAGAAAACTAGCCAATCTGATCACAGGACCACACTCGTGTCTAAACTCAATGAAACTAAGCCATGCCGTGTGGGGCCACCCAAGACAGTCGGGTCATGGTGGAGAGGTCTGACAGAATGTGGTCCACTGGAGAAGGGAATGGCAAACCACTTCAGTATTCTTGCCTTGAGAATCCCATGAACAGTAGGAAAAGACAAAATGATAGGATACTGAAAGAGGAACTCCCCAGGTCGGTAGATGTGCAATATGCTACTGGAGATCAGTGGAGAAATAACTCCAGAAAGAATGAATGGATGGAGCCAAAGCAAAAATAATATCCAGTTGTGGATGGGACTGGTGATAGAAGCAAGGTCCGATGATGTAAAGAGCAATATTGTGTAGGAACCTGGAATGTTAGGTCCATGAATCAAGGCAAATTGGAGTGGTCAAACAGGAGATGGCAAGAGTTAATGTCGACATTCTAGGAATCAGCAAACTAAAATGGACTGGAATGGGTGAATTTAACTCAGATGACCATTATACCTACTACTGTGGGCAGGAATCCCTTAGAAGAAATGGAGTAGCCATCATAGTCAACAAGAGTCTGAAGTGCAGTACTTGGATGCAATCTCAAAAACGACAGAATGATCTCTGTTCATTTACAAGGCAAACCATTCAATATCACAGTAATCCAAACCTGTGCCCCAACCAGTAACACTGAAGAAGCTGAAGTTGAACAGATCTATGAAGACCTACAAGACCTTTTAGAACTAACACCCCAAAAAGATGACCTTTTCACTATAGGGGACTGTAATGCAAAAATAAGAAGTCAAGAAACACCTGGAGTAACAGGCAAATTTGGCCTTGGAGTACGGAATGAAGCAGGGCAAAGACTAATAGAGTTTTGCCAAGAGAACGCACTGGTCATAGCAAACACCGTTTTCCAACAACACAAGAGAAGACTCCACACATGGACATCACCAGATGGTCAACACCAAAACAGATTGATTATATTCTTTGCCGCCAAAGATGGAGAAGCTCTATACAGTCATCAAAAACAAGACCAGGAGCTGACTTTGGCTCTGATCATGAACTCCTTATTGCCAAATTCAGACTTAAACTGAAGAAAGTAGGGAAAACCACTAGACCATTCAGGTATGACCTATATCAAATCCCTTATGACTATACGTGGAAATGAGAAATAGATTTAAGGGACTAGATCTGATAGACAGAGAGCCTGATGAACTATGGATGGAGGTTCGTGATATTGTATAGGAAATAGGGATCAAGACCATCCCCATGGAAAAGAAATGCAAAAACACAAAATGGTTGTCTGAGGAGGCCTTACAAATAGCTGTGAAAAGAAGAAGAGACGTGAAAAGCAAAGGAGAAAATGAAAGATATTCCCATTTGAATGCAGAGTCCCAAAGAATAGCCAGGAGAAATAAGAAAGCCTTCCTCAACGATCAATGCAAAGAAACAGAGGAAAAGAGCAGAATGGGAAAGACTAGAGATCTCTTCAGGAAAATTAGAGATATCAAGGGAACATTTCAGGAAAGATGGGTTCGATAAAGGACAGAAATGGTATGGATCTAACAGAAGCAGAAGATATTAAGAAGAGGCTGCAAGAATACACAGAAGAACTGTCCAAAAAAGATCTTCACGACTCAGATAATCACAATGGTGTGATCACTCACATAGAGCCAGACATCATGGAATGTGAAGTCAAGTGGGCCTTAGAAAGTATCAATACAAACAAAGTTAGTGGATGTGATGGAATTCCAGTTGAGCTATTTCAAATCCTGAAAGATGATGCTGTGAAAGTGCTGCACTCAATATGCCAGCAAACTTGGAAAACTCATCAGTGGCCACAGGACTGGAAAAGGTCAGTTTCCATTCCAATCCCTAAGAAAGGCAATCTCAAAGAATGCTCCAACTACCGCACAATTGTGCTTATCTCACACGCTAGTAAAGTAATGCTCAAAATTCTCCAAGCCGGGCTTCAGCAATACGTGAACCGAGAACTTCCAGATGGTCAAGCTGGTTTTAGAAAAGGCAGAGGAACCAGAGGTCAAATTGCCAACATCGGCTGGATCATCGAAAAAGCAAGAGAGTTCCAGAAAAAAAATCTATTTCTGCTTTATTGACTATGCCAAAGCCTTTGACTGTGTGGATCACAATAAACTGTGGAAAATTCTGAAAGTGATGGGAATACCAGACCACCTGACCTGCCTCTTGAGAAACCTGTATGCAGGTCAGGAAGCAATAGTTAGAACTGGACATGGAAAAACAGACTGGTTCCAAATAGGAAAAGAAGTACATCAAGGCTGTATATTGTCACTCTGCTTATTTAACTTATATGCAGAGTACATCATGAGAAACGCTGGGCTAAAAGAAGCATAAGCTGGAATCAAGATTGCTGGGAGAAATATCAATAACCTCAGATATGCAGATGACACCACCTTTATGGCAGAGTGAAGGGGAACTGAAAAGCCTCTTGATGAAAGTGAGAGAGGAGGGTGAAAAAGTTGGCTTAAAGCTTAACATTCAGAAAACTAAGATCATGGCATCTGGTCCCATCACCTCATGGGAAATAGATGGGGAGACAGCAGAAACAGTGTCAGACTTTATTTGTTTGGGCTCCAAAATCACTGCAGATGGTGATTGCCGCCATGAAATTAAAAGACACTTATTCTTTGGAAGGAAAGTTATGACCAACCTAGATAGCATATTAAGAAGCAGAGACATTACATTGCCAACAAAGGTCCATCTGGTCAAAGCTATGGTTTTTCCAGTGGTCATGGATGGATGTGAGAGTTGGACTATAAAGAAAGCTGAGCACTGAAAAATTGATGCTCTTGAACTGTGGTTTTGGAGAAGACTCTTGAGAGTCCCTTGGACTGCAAGGAGATCCAACCAGTCCATCCTAAAGGAGATCAGTCCTGAATGTTCATTGGAAGGACTGACGCTGAAGCTGAAACTCCAATACTTTGGCCACCTCATGCAAAGAGCTGACTCATTGGAAAAGACCCTGATGCCGGGAGGGATTGAGGGCAGGAGGAGAAGGGGACGACAGAGGATGAGATGGCTGGATGGCATCACCGACTTGATGGACATGAGTTTGAGTAAACTCCGGGAGTTTGTGATGGACAGGGAGGCCTGGCATGCTGCATTCATGGGGTCACAAGGAGTCGGACACGACTGAGTGACTGAACTGAACTGAACTGAACTGAACTGAACTGAATGTCTTGTTTATTGGGATACCAGAGCAGCTAGCCCTATTCAGAGTTTATCAAGAGCTTAATAAATATATCTATTGTAAAATTCATGAAATATATATATATATATATATATATATATATATATATATATACTCTTCTGATTCAGAAGAAGTCAGTTTTCTCATGTAGTGAAATTTTCATTCCCATTTACTGTACATTATTTAATGAAAGGATATAATCGTGCATGAGGGTCAATTAGATTCCTTTGTGTTTTAACCTTTTTGAGGTATAAGTGACATAAAAAATCCCCACTCAATATATATGCCATATATAATCTTTCTTGTTCATTTTCCTTCACTTTAGAAATGAGGGATTTTAAATATTAAAATCATTCTTTGCCTCCTAGCAGTACAAAAAAAAAAAAATGCTACCTGTCATATTTAGTCCTATACTAAAAAAAAAAAAAGTTATTACAATTCTTTTGTTTTGACTAAATGTATTATATATTTGGTCTTCTCTCTCATTACTTACGTAGCAGTTGAGTCAAATATTCCTTATCCTTCAGTTATTGTGAGGATACTTTGTCACTTTCTTCCATTGCTGAATCAAAAGACATTTGCCCTTAGAGGCTTCACTTAAATGGATATTTGCGTTTCACTTGGTTACTATAAAATATTCCATTCCTAATATTTATGAAAGGCAGATATCAGTTCCCACTTGGTACCTAGTCCCACTGTTTAGCCTAAAGTGCATATAGAAAAACAGAATAAGGGAAGTAGGGAATGTTTTGCCTAGAAGTTAGCCTCCCCATCTCAATACCAGGTTAAAAGTCACACAGGGACAACACAGAGTTTCCAGTGGTGGGACAGGAGTGAGTTGTCTCTGTAGCCCAGGCATCTCCCCTCAGTCTTGTCAGAATGACTCCAGGTATCTGACTTTCCCAAGCACCTCAGGAAGCCTGTGTGTCCTGAGGAAAGAGATAATCTTTTTATCCTGAAATGCCAGTTTTTTCTTAGTCATTCATATTTCTATTCAGTCATTCATTCATGTCATATTAACAACACTCATGAAATTAACTGATAAATATGTTAAAATTGAGTTTTCATTAAAATGTGAAAGACTTTTAGAGGAAGAAGTCACTGAGTTATAAAGCATAATCAAATAAGTAACTCAATAGAGATATAGGCCACCTATTTTATACACAATTTTCATTTCAAATAAGGATGAAATTATGGCAGAGAACACATGGGAGTGTCCCTCTAGTATCCACTGCATTTAGATGACCTTCATCATATTGACATATGAAGGCAGCTAATCAATGACTGTCCTGTACTTGCCACTCATGCTATGAAGCCACACTTCATAAGTGGTTGTTGAAACCTTTCATATAATTTTAAAGTGACAAATCATATCAGTGATGTTGGTATATATACATTTCTCAGAAGAAAGCATCATTCTAGAGTTCAGAAAATGGATAGAAAAAAAAGTTCTCTGATAGTTGTAACCTCAGATGTTTGCTGAACCCCAAAGTTGCAAAGAGTGAAAAAAGTCCTCCAGGAAGGTCTTATAGAGGAGAGAGGAAGGTGGACTCTGACCATTCTTAGGAGCACATACTCAAACTCACAGTGGTCTCCGCAGTTGGAGAGTTTCACTAAGTGATCCTCCATCCACACAAGATGAAGATATTCTCAAGAGAAAGCCTGTCTCCCCCTGAGCCCGGGGACTCTGGAACTACTGAGCTAACAGTTGTTTAAATGTTGGGAAGATAGATATTCTATTGTTTCTGGCAGAAGGATGTATTTCTAAACTGAGAGAATTTCCGTTAAAAAATATTCAACAAATTTTCAATTACATGAAACAAACAAACATGTCCTTGATGGATTTATCTTATCATTATCAATGAATCTCTGGTGTAGCAGACTTTGGGGATAGAGCAGGAAATACAGATCTGGGGGAAATGTCCCCAGAGAGGCAGGTCTAAGTAACGTTAGCACCAGAAGCAGTGCAGGTATGCAATAATAAGTATCAGATTACAAGACAAAAGGCAACCATCCGTTATTTTATTTCAACAGTATGTTAGGCATTTGTAATACGATACAGACAATTTTTCCAATTTATTAATCCTATAAAGTGGTAATTAATGTTTAGTGTCAGTATAAATATCCAGATAATAATAGAGAAAAATATTTTATCAAAAGAAAAAGCAAAGTGATAACTTATATTGATAGTTTTCAGAAATACCTCCCAGATATTTATATGTCTTTTGTTTTTGTATCACATAGGGCTTTTTAAAATTGAAGAAGAGTTGATTTAAAATGCTGTGTTTATTTCTGCTTTATAGCAAAGCCTTTAAGTTAAACATACACATATATTATTTTTTATATTCTTTCCACTGTGGTTTGTCACAGGAGATTGAGTATAGTTTCTTCTGTAATACAGTGGGATAGTGTTATTTATACATTCTATTTATACTTGTTTGCTACTGCTAACCCCACTGCATTCCTCTCAATGCCCCTCATAGCAACCACAAGTCTGTTCTCTATGTCTGTGAGTCTGTTTCTGATTTGTAGATAAGTTTATTTGTGTCATGTTTTAGATTTCCCAGGCAAGTGATATTGTATGTATTGACTTTTCTTTTCTGCTTTATTTACTCTAATAATCTCTAGCTGCATCCATGTTGCTGCAAATGAAATTATTCATTTTTTATGGCTAATATTCCATTCTATGTATATACACCATATCTTCTTCATCCATTCATTTGTTGGTGGACATCTAGGTTGTATCTCATGGACCATTTTATATTTATATTTATGATCTTATTTTATTTCATTAAAATTAATAAGTATTTTTGCATTTATGTTTATATATACTCTATATTCATAATTATATATTTTAATTTTTAGCTTGCTTTATTTTGTTGTTTTGTCACTAAATTGTGTCTGATTCTTTGTGACCCCATAAACTGCAGCACACCAGACTTCCATGTCCTTGCTAACTTGCAGAGTTTGCTCAAACTCACATCCATTGAGCCAATGATGCCATCCAACCATCTTGTCCTGTTGCTCCCTTCACTTCTGGCCCTCAATCTTACTCAGTATGAAGGTCTTTTCCAATAAGTTGACTTTTAACTTCAGGTGGCCAAAGCACTGCAGTTTCAACTTCAGCATGAGCTCTTTCAGTGAATATTCAAGGCTGATTTCCTTTAGGATTGACTGGTTTGATCTCCTCACTGTCCAAGGGGCTATCAGAGTTTTCTCCAGCACCACACTTTGAAAGCATCAATTCTTTGGTGCTCAGCCTTCATTATGGTCCAACTCTTACATCTATACATGACTACTGGAAAAACAATAGCTTTGCCTGTATAGACCTTTGTCAGTAATGTCTCCACTTTTAAATATGCTGTCTAGGTTGGTCATAGCTTTTCTTCCAAGGAGCAAGCATCTTTTAATTTCATGGCTGCAGTCACCATCTGCAGTGATTTTGGAGCCCAAGAAAATAAAGTCTGGCACTGTTTCCATTTTTTCCCCATCTATTTGCCCTAAGGTGATTGGACTGGGTGACATGATCTTTTTCTGAATGTTGAATTTTAAGCCAGATATGTCACTCTCCTCTTTCACCTTCATCAAGAGGCTCTTTAGTTCCTCTTCGATTTCTGCCATAAGGGTGGTGTCATCTACATATCTGAGGTCACTGATATTTCTCCTGGCAATCTTGATTCCAGCTGGTGCTTCATCCAACCACACATTTCACACGATGTACATTGCATATAAGTTAAATAAGCAGGGTGACAATATACAGCCTTGACATACTCCTTTCTCAGTCTGAAACCAGTCTGTTCCATGTTCGGTTCTAACTGTTGCTTACTGACCTGCATACAGGTTTCTCAAGAGGCAGGTCAGGTGGTCTGGTATTCCCACCTCTTTCAGAATTTTCCACAGTTTGTTGTGATCCACACAGTCAAAGGCTTTGGCATAGTCAATAAAGCAGAAGCAAATATTTCTCTGGAATTCTCTTGCTTTTTCTGCAATCCAATGTGTGTTGACAATTTGATCTCTGGTTCCTCTGCCTTTTCTAAATTCAGCTTGAACATTTAGAAGTTCACAGTTCACATATTGTTGAAGCCTGGCTTGGAGAATTTTGAGCTTTACTTTGCTAGTATGTGAGATGAGTACAATTGTTCAATAGTTTGAAGATTCTTTGGTATTGCCCTTCTTTGGGATTGGAATGAAAACAGAATTTTTCCAGTCCTGTGGCCACTTATGAGTTTTCAAAATTTGCTGGCATATTGAGTGCACCACTTTCACAGCATCATCTTTTAGGATTTAAAAGAGCTCAACTGAAATTCCATCACCTCCACTAGCTTTTTTCTTAGTCACGCTTTTAAGGCCCACTTGGCTTCACACTCCAGGATGTCTGGCTGTAGGTGTGTGACTACACTATCGTAGTTATCTGGGTCATGATGATCTTTTCTGTATGTTTTTTCTGTGTATTTATACCTCTTCTGAATATCTTCTGCTTCTGTTAGGTCCATACAATTTTTATCCTTTATTGCGCCCATCTTTGCATGAAATGTTCCCTTGATGTCTTTAATTTTATTTAAGACTTTCCATTCTATTTCCCATTCTATTGTTTTCCTTTATTTCTTTGCATTAATCACTTAAGAAGGCTTTCTTGTCTCTCCTTGCTTTTCTTTGGAACTCTGCATTCTGATGGGTATAGTTTTCCTTTTCTCCTTTGCCTTTAACTTATCTTTTTTCTCAGCTACTTGTAAGGCCTCCTCAGACGAACCATTTTGCCCTTTTGCATTTATTTTTCTTTGCTGAAACTTACAATATTCCTGATGTTATAATATAGGAAAGAACTACACACATGAGGATGATGATGAAGGTCAACACAGCACACAGAACAGCCATATATTCTATCAGCCATGTATCTGACTTGTCCCCAGATGATATGCTATACATAAATCTGGGAATACAAGCAGTTGTGAATGAAATATCTAAGGAGAAATTTTGTAGGAAGAGATACACAGGTGTTTTAAGGTGGAAATAAATCAGAGTGAGGGTGATGATGCTTACTTTCCATTACACTCAACATGTAGGACAGAAATAGAGTTATGAAAAGCAAAATTTTCAATCTAATGTCCTCTATCAACTCCACCAGGATGAAGGTGGTTAGTGTGGTTTGATCTTTGATCCTTAATTGTGGTCACCTGTCCAGTCTGCTTGAAACAATAAGGAAGACTTTTCATGAGGAATTCCAGAGTCCTGGCTGGTTTTTAACTTCATGAGAAATAAATCTGAGAGTGACGCCTATACAACCGTTTAGTGGAGAACTAAATGCATAGCACATGGCAGTGTTTTATCCCCTCTTTGTGTTTCACAAGCTGACTATTCATTTTCTAATCCTGTTATTTCATGCTTTTCCTTCTAATGAACTTACAATTTAACTGTAATTGATATCAGTTCAACATATCTTCTTATAAATAATGAAATAAAAACAACTCTCTTTGAACAAGTTGCTTTGGGGTCAAGAAGTCTGCCTTCCCCAATTTCCTGTCTCCAGACATGCTTCTAACAGAGAGGTAATCCCATCAAACAAACAAACACTTACAATGGTCTTAAGAAATTACTAGCATTAAATTTTACATGTGTTCTAGCTATTATACTCCAATGAATTCTTGTTACATAATCTATCATGTTTCAGTTAATCCAGTCCAGCTTCTTGGAGGTGTGTTAAAGACATTTTTCATGGATATATTTTTCTGAAAGATTCATTTCAATGTGTTGCAGTCTAAACATTTTGAGGTTTGCCTCATTGAAAATTTATTTCAAATGTATGTGTGTAATCTTTATAATGATGTTTACCATTGTTTGTATTTTCTTGCTACTATTAAAATATTTTGCATATATTTATGCTTCCTAGGTTATCCTTGTTCTATTAAAATTTCTCTCCTTACAAGCAAAATTTTGAAATTGTGTCATTGAATGGATTACTTTGTTTTCAGTTCCTTAGCGAAAATCCTAATGCTTCTAACAAGATCCTACAGTTTAATAATCTCTAGATGTTGAGGCCTTTTTTTTTTTTTCTCTCTTTTCTCATCGAAGGGTTCTCAGTAAGAGCAGGTATTTTTGGTATTATTATTTGCCTTATATATCAAATATAAAATACTTAAAAAAATGATTTAGCAGGCCTTTAGAGTGACTTTTAAGATTTTAAAAGTTTTTATATGAGCTTAATGGAAAAATTAAACTGATCTTTTGAGACTGCCTTTAATATTAAGCAGGTATGAGTGACTTTCTATTGCTATGGACTAATGTGTAGTGAGAAGTATACTTCCTGTCATTTTTACACATTCTGTGCAGTGTTCTTATTTCTCCTTACATTTTAGCATCAGTTTCCCCTGTGATATCTAGTTCATGGAGCTGTTGTGTATGTTGATTGAGATAATCCATGCAGAGTGCCCAGCAGGTGGTGAGTTAAAGCCACTACCCAGCCTTCTTTCTCTACTTCATTTCCTTTCTCCTCTTCCTCCTTTTCTTTTAGCTCCTTAACTTATGCTAACTAATACTTACAG
>JAJLRB010005488.1:0-19614 GCA_020976825.1 Odocoileus hemionus | reverse complement strand
TTTCACAGCTATTTGTAAGGTCTCCTCAGACAACCATTTTGCCTCTTTGCATTTATTTTCCATGGGGATGGTCTTGATCCCTGTCTCCTGTACAATGTCATGAGCCTCCATCAGGCTCTCTATCAGATCTAGTTCCTTAAATCGACTTCTCACTTCCACTGTATATTCGTAAGGGATTTGATTTAGTTCATACTTGAATGGTCTAGTGGTTATCCCTACTCTCTTCAGTTTAAGTCTGAATTTGGCAATAAAGAGTTCATGATCTGAGCTACAGTCAGTTCCAGGTCTTGTGTTTTGCTGACTGTATAGAGCTTCTCCATCTTTGGCTGCAAAGAATATAATCAATCTGATTTTGGTGTTGGCCATCTGGTGATGTCCATGTGTAGAGTGTTCTCTTGTGTTATTGGAAGAGGGTGTTTGCTATGACCAGCGCGTTCTCTTGGCAAAACTCTATTAGCCTTTGCCCTGCTTCATTCTGTACTCCAAGGCCAAATTTGCCTGTTACTCCAGGTGTTTCTTGACTTCCTGCTTTTGCATTCCAGTCCCCTAGAATGAAAAGGACACTTTTTTTGGGTGTTAGTTCTAAAAGGTCTTGTAGGTCTTCATAGAAGCATTCAACTTCAGCTTCTTCAGTGTTACTGGTTGGGGTGTAGTAATGTATAAAATAATATATCTAGGTGTATACATACAGATAACAACAATAGCTAACTGTTTATTGTGTATGATCATACATGTACTTTCTTTGTGAATATTTATTTTTGAAATTAAAGTCATAAAAACTAATAAATAAGGAAAAGTGTCCCCTATAATTAAAAGGGTCTATGATGAAGTTCGTGTTTATTTCTGTCTCTAAGAAAACTGTCCCCATTGTTCCTTCAGGAGTATTTCTTTCCCCCAAAGTTAATTACATGCTAAATTCCTTAATGACTTTTGAACCAGTCACCAAGGACCTAAGTGTTTATTCACTTAGTTATGGTACATTAAAAAAATGATAGTATTTCAAAGGAATCATATCATCAAACTCTCTAAAAAACAGAGTGAGGTCTTGTACATGCCAGCCTTTTTCCTTAGAGTACAAGTAAATATTGTTAGATTTCAGTGGGACAAAAATCTTGAGGAAATCTCTAAATATTTTAGATACAGAAAATTTGGGAATCTTTGCCTGTGAATGTATGAGTGTTGTTTCCTAAAAAAGAAGTGATTGGCAGTGTACCTACCTATTTTTACTCCTTTTAATTTGACACATTCCTTCTCAGCTACCATCACCTTGAGGAATTTGGGAGTGAAATGCCTATCTGAAGCTATGATTACTAGAAGAATAAGTATGTTCATCTTGGTCATTTATCCTCAACTTATCAGAATGATAGACTGACGCTTGCCTCTGAAAGCTAAGACAATTTCATATTTTATGAAAAGATCTTTTTACAAAGTTAAGACAAGTAATGAAATAAATATATGAAAATCGTGTTGGCCTGCTTATGCATTGGTAAAACTAAGTTATCTCAATGTAACATTATTTTTTGAACATCCAAAGCAAACTTTCTTGGTATCCCATGCACATGTGAAAAAATATAGAGAAACAAACATACATGGTAGATGTGTCTTGAGCTCTAACATTTTAGAGCAAAACCTTGGTGAGTGAGAAGAAGCAAAATAGTGAGTTAAAAGTGAATTGAAGAATTATTGGGGAAAAAAAAGGGATATCAGACTACCAGTGAAGTCACCTACATCAATAATCTCTTCTGCTTCTATGGCTGAGACAGAATTAAACAAGTGTATCGCAATGTAAGATAAACTGAAAAAATAACTTGAGAATGTGGAAAGAGTTATAAAAATAAGCTCTCTCATATAGTAAAAGCAATTTTGAGAAAACATTCCCTTAACCAACCATGGAATATATATCAGTTAGAGGTGGAGATAGATATCTGTTCACAATTCATTGTTAAGGATGAAAATCTCTGCAAACCGCTTTATGAGAAGTTGATGAAAATCTTGATGCAAATTTTGGTACCAGCTTTATGAGAGCCTGCCGGCAAACGAACTGGTTTACCAGATACCTGGCTAAAAGACTTACCTTATTTGAGAGGGACAGAGTGACACGATTTTGGTACAGGAGTTTTTCTATTAATCTCAATTTTTAAATTCCTCCAATTAAGATCAGTAAAGCATCACCCTAGCACCCAACATGACTGAGATCAATAGAACATAAACAGATCCCTAAACTGGGCTGAAGTCATGACGAGTTTATCAGCAACAGGTGTGATGAGAAAGGCCAACCTACAAACTAAATCAGGGGTGGCGGGACAGAGATTCATCCTGATGGGAGCCTTCTCAATTTTATAAACAGACTGGGCTGAAGTCAGGATCCTGTGATGAGAAACCATACAAGACTAACAACATTCATCCTGATGGGTTTGACCGATGAACCACAATTCCAAGTTCTGGTATTTATATTTCCACTTGAGTTACACTCAAACTGTATGCATGTTGAGTGTAACTGGCAATCTGACAATCATCTTCCTCACGTTAGTGAATTCACAGCTTAAATCTGCCATGTACTTTTTCCTCCAAAATTTCTCTTTCTTAGAGATTTCATTCACTACCATCCGTATTCCCAGATTCCTTTATAGCATGTCTACTGGAGACAAGACCATTACTTACAATGCTTGTGCTAGTCAACTACTTTTTGTCAACATTTTTGGAGCCACTAATTTTTTTCTCCTGGGCTTCATGTCCTATGACCACTATGTGGCCATCTACAAACCATTGCATTATGTCACCATCATGAGCAGCAAAGTCTGCAGAAGATTTGTCCTCAGTTGCTGGGCTGGAGGGCTGTTTATCACAACCCTCCCCAACTAGTCTAGGCTTAAATCTGGAGTTCTGTGATTCTAACGTCATTGATTATTTTCACTGTGATATGTCTCTTATCTTCAAGATCTCTTGTTCAAGCACATGGTTCATAGAGCAGATGGTTTTAGCCTGTGCTGTGATGACCTTCATCATGACCCTTGTGTGTGTAGTTCTTTCCTACATATACATCATAAATACAATCCTAAAATTTCCCTCTGCCCAGCAAAGGGAAAACGCTTTTTCACTTATTCTTCCCACTTGATTGTTGTATCCATCACCTATGGCAGCCGCACTTTTATTTACATTAAACCTTCAGCAAAAGAAGTGCATATTAATGAAGGTGTGTCAGTGCTCACCGCTTCCATTGCCACAATGCTAAGCCCCTTTATAGGATGAGAGCTGATCAACAAACTATTCTGATGCACAATAAATACAAAAATAGAAAGTAAACTTTATATACTTTAAAAGCAAAGTGACAAAATTATTAGTGAATCTAACAATAAAAAATGTGAACCAGTATGTTATGCCATTTTATATTTTTACTGTTTTTACAAAAATTTGAGTATGCATCACATTGAAGGTAAATGCTGGTACTTCACCATAAATAGTTCTGGAAATACTAGATTAATGGGTCTTAAGTTTCTAAATGATTCTGTATCATTGTGGTCATCACAGTAGTCACACTAAGTGCCTAAAAGCATTTTTGGCCCTGCAGCCTTAACAGATCATAACTAGTTCATTTCCCCCCCCCGTTGCAAAACACATGTGCAAGGTACCATCTCTCATTAAAGACATTGTCCAGAAAAACAAGCAGAATTATACCTTCAGACCAGTGTCACCTATTCAGCAAACAGTTCAACTATACAAGTGCATGAGAGATGATGATAATGATAGAGGACAAGAGAGAGAGATGTTGTCATCCACATAACCATCAGGACTATTATTCAAATATTAATATAAAAAGACTTTCTAAAATTTTGAGAATTCTCATTACAAAAAAAAATTCTATTATTATATATGGGGACAGATATTAATTACACTTACTGTGGTGATCATTTCACATTATATACAAATGTCAAATCATCATGTTGTACACCTGAAACTAGTGCAAGGTTTTATCTCAATTATACCTCAATAGAAAATGATTTGCATATACAAACTACTATGTATATTGGGTTAGCCAAATTTGTTCTTTGGGTTTTTCCATAAGATAATAATAAAATAAACAACAAGGTCCTATTATAAGCATAGGGAACTATATCCAATATTCTGCAACAAGCTATAATGAAAAAGAATATGAAAAACAATATATATATGTATGTATAATTGAAGCACTTTGCTATACACTTGCAACTAACACAACTTTGCAAACCAATTGTACTTCAATAAAAAGAAATTTTTTTAATGTTTGCTAAAAATAAAAAAACTGTAGTCCATGTAAAAAATAAATGTACTTTGTTATCAAAGAGGAAGACTAACATTCCAGAACTGAAGGTAGCTTCTTGAATGGAAATTTATAATAAAAATGGAAATTAAAAAAAAAAACTTTTAGGAAAAGGCAGATTAAGTACTGAAATATATACTGAAACACCAGTTATAAAGGTAGGTCTTGCACAAAGACCAAATTTCAATGAAACTCAACTGAAAAAATTGATGGAAAACTCAAGTTATTTATTGATAAGAGGTCAGTAATGTACAGTGAGATAAAAAAGATAAAAGAATAAAAAAGATAAAAGAATAAAAAAGAAAAAAAAAAGATAAAAGAATAAAAAGATGAACCTTCATATGAATTCTCAAGGAAAATTAATACTCTTATATATTAAGTTCTTCATTACCTTTCATGTATCTCTCCCTAGTCTTCTGTGTCTGAGCATATATAATACATTTGTCTCTGTAGTATTTTATTTATAGATCCTTGTTTATTCTTGAAATATTTTCTTCAGTCTCTGCACTGTCCTTTAGATAAATCCTGTTCATCCTTCATATCTCAACATAATGTCACTGCCTTGGGAAATCAGTCCTCGGCCCTTCCCAAATCACCCTTTCTTTCCATTTTCCCCAGCTTTTATCCCACTCCCCCACATCCTGTTCTTTCTATTCTTCTTTATTCCTCTCAATGAAAGAAAAACCCTTTTTGCCTAACACTTGACATGCTTACAGCCTTTATGGTCACAATATTTACTTTTCCTCTCTGCTTCAGTTTACTTAACTTTTATTGTTACAACTAAGTTTTTTTTTTAAATTCTTCATTCTCTACAATTCTATTACTGTTATCCAGTAAATTTCTCATTTCAGGTATTGTATTTCATTTCTCACAGCTAACCCTTTGGTTTGTGTGTATTTCTGAAGAAGAAATTTCTCTTCTGGAATATTTAGCTAGAGTACAAAAATATTTTTACTAAAATAATACTCTCCAAAAATTACAAAAAAGGAATTTTTAAAAATTAATATATAAGTTTGTTGTATCAAATATATAGTTTTATGGGTTTCCCTTGTGGCTCAACTGGTAAAGAACCTGCCTGCAATGCTGGAGACCTGGGTTCAATCCCTGGGTTGGGAAGATCCCCTGGAGAAGGGAAAGGCTACCCACTCCAGTATTCTGGCCTGGAGAATTCCATGGACTGTATAATCCATGGGATCACAAAGAGTTGGACATGACTGAGCAACTTTCACTGAGTCTCACCCTGCTTATATACATATATTCATTTTGATAATGTGAAAATACAAAGTTATAAATTTATACAATGTGCTTTTAAATTTTGGTTTGATATTATAGTAACAAAATATTATATATTAAATTTAATTAAAGCTGAAGTGTTAAATAGATCTCTAAAACTGATTGACATTTATATTTACAATTGTTTCAGCAAATTATACAGGTGATGATTGTTGTTCATATACTTTTAAATATTACATATAATATATTGAGATAAAGTTGCTGATTTATAATCTGAGAAGATCTTTTCCAAAGTGTTTACATTAGTTATCTCCAGATTATGATACTATGTACATTTTATCCGATTAACTTTTCAAAATAATTTTATTATTCATACAAAAGGTAAACTCAATAGAAAATTGAGTTTCCCAGGTGGCACAGTGGTAAAGAATCTGCCTGCCAATGCCAAAGGCATAGAAAACGATAGTTCAATCCCTGGGTTGGAAAGATCCCCTGGAATAGTAAATGGCAACCCACCAAAATATTCTTGCAGGGAAAATCACAAAGACTGAGGAGCCTGGCAGGCTACAAGTCCATGGGGTCACAAAGAGCTGCACACAACCGAGCACCACCACGAAAAGAAAATTAGGGCTCTTTGATCTTCATAGTAATTTGAATGTTATAATAAATATTTAGAGTAGTGCATCATCTCACTCTTGCTCCTTGTGCTCCAATCTCTAAGCTGTTTCTACTTCTTTCTTCTGAGGATATTCCTCAAAGTTGCATGTTTTAGGCTTTTTGCCAGCACTATGACACAAAAGATTCCATAATGACTTCATTGAACCTGGATCTCTAAGGACCCTTCTGTTAATTCATTAAGTTGTAAGTTTGCTAAATAAAACACCAATCTTGTTAATGTATAAATCTCTCTCTCCAAAAAGAATGTCAAGACCTTCAAAATCTGAGAGAATCCTTGGTAATTCTCAATCTTAGAATTGCCTTTTATTTTCAGCTATAAGCAATAAAAGAAAATACTTTTTAGGTTTGGGAAATCCATCATTTATGCAGAAAATTTTATAATATTTGATGATGAATAGCAGAAATAATTAAGCATTTCAAGCTGCACAATAATATAGAATGAAATTTTGAGCAATATACAACAGAAAGACACATATTTTAACCTTAAGAACTAATGTTGCTAAGCATTCACTTGAAGTTATGATTGACTGGCAAAAAAGTATATATAATTTTGTTTTTTTTTTAATTTTTCAGTCCTTTGTAAGAAATATCCATAAATTCCTATGTAAAAATTGCTTTATATCCATCTTTATCAACTAAGAGCTATTAATGTAAATTTTGACATTTCATAGTGAAACTAAATATTATAAGATATAGATCATTTTTAAATAATTAACTTTGAAAAGATAAACATCACGGGACAGTTTGATTTTTATGCATTAGTTGGTATAGTATAGTATGAGAGATATTAAGACAATAAATTCCTACTTTACCTCAATTGTAACATAAAAAAATATATATACACACAAGAAGATCACCACTCCTATGTAAAACACAGTGTGATGATTTATCATCTCATTTGGCATTCCTCCTTCAATACAAATACTTAATCTTGAGAATATTAAAGTAAACAGAAATGAGCATAAGGTCAATTACCTTCTCAATGCTTGATTTGTAACACCTAGGAGAAACTGAGCTTCATCGGTGAACTTTAATTTTGAAAAAGAACACGCTACTTCCAGAATACTGAAAACTGCCTGAAAGTGAAAAGCTGAGTTCACTAGCACAGTGATGCCGTAAGTTTCCACATGACTAAAAGAAGGGGAAGAAAGTTTGAACTGTTGAGTATTTTTCACATCATCCCAAATTCACCTAATATTGGACCCAGGGAAGCCCCTAATTTGGGGGAAAGCTTTCAGTCCTCAAGCAAAGAATGAAATAAAAACTGTTTCTTTCTGTATAGTAGTGTTTGTAAAATGTGAAGCTTACTAGGGGACATTATAAAGTTTTTTTTGTTAGATTTGAGCCTGCTCTCAGATGAGTATGAAGAATATTTTTTAAAATAAAGACAGTAAAAATGTAAAATTACATAAAATAACTCCATTATGCAGAGTAATTTCCTAATAGTTTGTTAACATAGAGAAATCCAAGCCCTGGAGGCACTGAATGAAGGCTGAAAACAGTTGAAGTTGGTGTCTTTGTAATAGACGAAAGCTGAGGAATAACCTTAGGAAAAATTATACAAGTATTATAAGGTATTTGACCACTAGTTTCCACAACTCATGAATAGACAGACTAAGCCAAAAGTATTAGGAATAAAGATAAAATTATCTGATTGAAATATGAGGCAAGAATGAAAATACAGTAACTATTTATATACACAATAAAATACTACTCATGGACAAGATACTCACTTCAAGACAGTCAAATCAATTTGCCTTTCATTTACAGCCAGTGTTGAGCACTCATTTTGGCTTCATTACACTCTTTTCAAGTGTCTCTGAATTTTTCCTGATGACTGGGCAAAAGCAGAAATCCTTGATGAGAAACCACACAATAACAACATTCATCCTGCTGGGACTGACTGATGACCCACGAATGAAAGTTCTAGCTTTCATCTTTCTTTTTTTCACCTACATGTTGAGTGTATGTTGAGTGTAGCTGGGAACCTGACCATTATCTCCCTCACCCTCACGGATGGCCATCTCAGGACAGCCATGTACTTATTTCTCCAAAATTTCTCTTTCTTGGAAATCTCATTCACAACTGCCTGTATTCCCAGATTTCTGTACAACATAGCAACTGGTGACAAGGTCATTACCTACACTGCTTGTGCTGTTCAAGTATTTTTTACTTACCTTTTTGGGATAATGGAATTTTTTATTCTAGCCACTATGTCCTTTGACCGCTATGTGGCCATTTGCAAATCCCTGCATTATGTGACCATCATGAATAACAGAGTCTGCCACAGGCTTATCATCAGCTGCTGGATGGCTGGTTTGTTAATCATCATTCCCCCACTTAGCCTGGGCCTCAATCTGGAATTCTGTGACTCTAATGTCATTGATCATTTCTTCTGTGATGCCACTCCCCTCCTAAAGATATCATGCTCAGACACATGGTTCATAGAGAGAATGATTCTGGTGTGTGCTGTCTTGACTTTCATCATGACTCTTGTGTGTGTTGTTCTGTCCTACATGTATATCATCATGACAATTCTAAGATTCTCTTCTTCTCAGCAAAGGAAAAAAGCCTTTTCAACCTGTTCTTCCCACATAGTTGTAGTTTCCATCACTTATGGCAGCTGCATCTTCATCTATATCAAACCTTCATCCAAAAAAGACATGGCTCTTAATAAAGGAGTTTCTCTTCTCATTTTTTCTATTTTACCCATACATGGAAAATTATCAATAGTTTAATAATTATTATTTTCATTGTTTAGATTATCTTATAACAAAAAGATATTGAAAATAGAATAGCAAATGTCTATGATCCTACACTAAGTGCTGCATAGGGTGAAGATGAGTGAACAAACATATTTAAAAATATACCCAAGCAGAATAAATTTAAACACCACAAAGATATGTAATATGCAGTCTCAACAGTCACATGATGAAAAAAGTTAGAAATGGTGTAATAACATGAACATAACCCTATTAATGCACATTCAATGGAATGGAGAATTAAAACATAATGTATCCAACCACAAATTTGGATAAGTTTGAGCATTTTTACCCATCAGATAAAAAAATAAATAAAAGGAGAAAAATAAATTCTCTAATGTAATTTAAGCTCTCATTATAACAGCAAACAAGTAGAGTTTTTAAAGCCCACAGATCAGATGTAAAATTCAGATTCTTCAAACTTAAAATATATCTTTTAAAATAAGTCAAATGTCAATTAACAATAGATTAAAATTTTGAGAGTGAAATTACAGCATACCTGGCAAACAATGGCATGACAACAATCCATATATAAAGAATGTATAATTATAAAATTTGTACATATATTGCATATTTGCATGTATAAAGTTGTAGTTGAGAGTAATTCATGTGCTTACACTTTCTTGATATTAAAATATTTTTAAGTAGATTAAGAATAAAGGGACTGATATGCCACTTAATTAGGAGAGCTATAATACAAGATGAAACAAAATAGAACAATGAAAGTTTAAGATAAAAAAGCAAAAACAATTATCAGTAAAATTTATGTTAAATATTTCACAGACTGATTCTTTATGATACTCAGGAAAAGAATCTTACACACCCAGATATGGGGAGGAAAAACAGAAAGCAACATATTGAAGATTAAGAGTTAGAAACAAGATATAAATAAAAACAGTTAAGAGATTCAAATAGATATAAATGCATGCTGCATCTGATTTTACAACAAAAGATACAAAAATTGAAAAAGATTTAAAAAATTCTTGATAAAATATGAAAAAAAGGAATTAAAATTTGAATACAGCAAGGCCTCTAAAATTTCTTGGGAAAGTGAATGAATTTCTGGCTGTAAAATAAAGGAGAATAAACCATTAAAAAAAAAATTCTCAGGAACTCTTAAAATATCCTAAATAATTTCAGCCTAAATTAAACCAATCCAAGCCATTGAAAAAGAAAACATCACAATTTCATTATGTATATAAATAGAAATGTTCTATATAAACTATATATAAGTACATTTTGCTGCTGCTGCTGCTGCTGCTGCTAAGCTAAGTCATTTCAGTCGTGTCCGACTCTGTGCGGCCCCATAGACGGCAGCCCACCAGGCTCGCCCGTCCCTGGGATTCTCCAGGCAAGAACGCTGGAGTGGGTTGCCATTTCCTTCTCCAATGCAGGAAAGTGGAAAGTGAAAACTGAGCATGAAGTCGCTCAGTCATGTCTGACTCTTTGCAACCACAGGGACTGCAGCCTACCAGGCTCCTCTGTCCATGGGATTCTCCAGGCAAGAGCACTGGAGTGGGCTGCCACTGCCTTCTCCAACCTAACACCACACACAAAGATAAATTAAGAATTGATTAAAGACCTAAATGTAAGACCAGAAACTATAAAACTTTTAGTGGAAAACATAGGCAGAACACTCGATGACATAAATCAAAGCAAGATCCACTGTGACCCACCTCCTAGAGTAATGGAAATAAAGAAAAGTAAACAAGTGGGACCTGATTAAACTTAAAATCTTTTGCACAGCAAAGGAAACTATAAGCAAAGTGAAAGGAAAACTTTAGAGGAGAAAATAATAGCAAATGAAACAACTGACAAAGGATTAATTTCCAAAATATACAAGCAGCTCATACAACTCCATGCCAGAAAAAGAAACAATCCAATCAAAAAGTGGGAAAAAGACCTAAACAGACATTTCCCCAAAGAAGATATGCAGATGCCTAACAAACACATGAAAAGATGCTCAACATCACTCATCATTAGTTCAGTTCAGTTACTCGGTTGTGTCCGACTCTTTGCGACCCCATGAATCGCAGCATGCCAGGCCTCCCTGTCCATCACCAAATCCCGGAGCCTACCCAAACCCATGCCCATCGAGTTGGTGATGCCATCCAGCCATCTCATCCTCTGTCATCCACTTCTCCTGCGCCCAGTCCCTCCCAGCATCAGAGTCTTTTCCAATGAGTCAGATCTTCTCATGAGGTGGCCAAAGTACTGGAGTTTCAGTTTCAGCATCAGTCCTCCTAATGAATACTCAGGACTGACCTCCTGCAAATCAAAACCACAATGAGATGTCACCTCACACTGGTCAAAATGGTCATCATCAAAAAGTCTACAAACAATAAATGCTGGAGAGGGTGAAATAAATGCTGGAGAAAAGGGAATGCTCTTGCACGGTTGGTGGGAATGTACATTGATACATACACTTTGGAAAACAATATGGAGATTCCTTAAAGAACTAGAAAAAAAAAAAAAACAAACCACCATATGACCCAGCAATCCCACTCCGAGGTATATACCCTGAGGAAACCAGGGTTGAAAAAGATACTTGCATCCCATTGTTCATTGCAGCACTACTTACAATAGCTAAGAACATGGAAGCAATCTATATGTCCATCAACAGATGAATAGATAAATAAGTTGTGGTACATATACACAATGGAATATTACTCAGTCATATAAAAGAATGCATTTGAGTCAGTTCTGATGAGATGGATGAACCTAGAACCTATTATACAGAGTGAAACGAGTCAGAAAGAGAAAGATAAATGTTATATTCTAATGCACATATACGGAATATAGAAAAATGGTACTGAAGAACTTATTTAGAGGACAGCAAGACTTCCCTGGTGGCTCAGATGGTAAAGCATCTGCCTATAATGCAGGAGACCTGGGTTCAGTCCCTGGGTTGGGAAGATCTCCTGGAGAAGGAAAGAGCATCCCACTCCAGTATTCTTGCCTGGAAAATCCCATGGATGGAGGAGGTTGGTAGGCTAGAGTCAATAGGGTCACAAAGAGTCAGAAATAACTGAGCAACTTTACAAAAAAAAGAAGAAGAAGAAGAAACAGACATAGACAATAGACTTATGGACATGGGATGAGGGGAAGAGAGGTTGAGATGTATGGAAAAAGTAACATGGAAACTTACATTACCATATGTAAAATAGATAGCCAAGAGGAATTTGCTGTATGGCTCAAGAAACTCAAACAAGGGCTCTGTATCAACCTAGTGGGGTGTGATGGGGAGGGATGTGGGAGGGAGGTTCAAAAAGGATGGGATATTTGTATACCTATGGCTAATTCATGTTGAGGTTTGACAGAAAACAACAAAATTCTGTAAAGCAATTATCTTTTGATTAAAAAACTAATTTTTTTCAAAAAGGCAATCAATTGGAAGCACAAAGTATTTCAGGTGGAAATAAAAAAAAGCTATATAAAAAAAAAGCAAAAAAAAAAAAAAAAACAAAACAAAAATAGAGCTGCCATTTGATTCAGCAATTCTACTTCTGGGAATTTATCCAGATAAAACAAAAATACGAACTTGAAAGATACATGCACCCTCACATTCACTGCAGGATCATTTACAATAGCCAAGACATGGAAACAATCTAAGTGTCCATTAAAGGAGGAATAGGTAAAGAAAATGTGACATAATACTATTCTGTCATAAAAAATAAATGAAATCTTGCCATTTGTAACAACATGGATGGACTTTGAGGGCATTATGCTAAGTAAAATAAAGAAGACATAAAAGAGAAATATATGATCTCACATATACTTAAATTCTAAAAAATAAAACAACCAAGCTAACAGATGCAGAGAACAGACTGTTGATTGCCAGTGGTGAGGGGTGGAGGTGGGCAAAATGGGTGAAGATGGTGAAAGGTACAAACTTCCAGTTATAAAATTAAAAAGTCATGAAGATGTAAAAAAATAAAAAAAAATAAGGTAATCTTTCTAAGGCTAATTTTGGTACTTGGTTTCTGACATCACCTATTCTCCCTCTACTAAGCAATCCATTAAAATGGCCTGATGGATACAAACTACTATATATAAAATACATAAGCTACAAGGATTTATATTATCACGCTGCTTATTTAACTTGTATGTAGAGTACATCATGAGAAATGCTGGACTAGATGAAGCACAAGCTGGAATCAAGAATGCCAGGAGAAATATCAATAACCTCAGATATGCAGATGATACCACCCTTATGGCAGAAAGTGAAGAAGAACTAAATAGCCTCTTGAAAGTGAAAGAGAAGAGTGAAAAATTTGGCTTAAAGCTCAACATTCAGAAAACTAAGATCATGGCATCCGGTCCCATCATTTCATGGCAAATAGATGGGGTAACAGTGGAAACAGTGGCTGGCTTTACTTTTCTGGGCTCCAAAATCACTGCAGATGGTGACTGCAGACATGAAATTAAAAGACGCTTATTCCTTGGAAGGAAAGTTATGAACAATCTAGACAGCATATTAAAAAACAGAGATATACCCTGTCAGCAAAGGTCTGTCTAGTCAAGGCTATAGTTTTCCCAGTGGTCATGTATGGATGTGAGAGTTGGACTATAGAGAAACTGAGCACCGAGGAATTGATCCTTTTGAACTGTGGTGTTGGAGAAGACTCCTGAAAGTCCCTTGGACTACATGGAGATCCAACCCGTCCATCCTAAAGCAGATCAGTCCTGAATATTCATTGGTAAGACTTTTGTTGAAGTTGAAACTCCAATACTTTGGCCACCTGATGGGAAGAGCTGACTCATTTGAATAGACCCTGATGCTGGGAAAGATTTAGGGCAGGAGGAGAAAGGGACAACAGAGGATGAGATGGTTAGATGGCATCAACGTCTCGATGGACATAGGTTTAGGTGGACTCTGGGAGCTAGTGATGGACAGGGATGCCCGGCATGCTGCAGTTCACGGGATTGGAAAGAGTCGGACCCGACTGAGCAACTGAACTGTACTGAACTGAAATAACCTTTAATGGAAAATTATATATATATATATACTGAATCATTATCTATATACCTGAAACTAAAACAGTATTGTAAATCAACTGTACTTCAATGTGAAAAATCACCCTAAATTAACCTGATGAATAAATCCCTACTTGATTTCACAAAATTCTTGTTTGTTTGAAACTACTAGTGTAACATGTATATGTAATAAATTACCTTCTTTTAGTAACTCTAAAAATATATTACCCAATTAAGAAGTTCCATTGAGTCTTTCTTTTGAAAAATGAGAATTCCATCAGAAAAAATATTTAAAGACAGAATGTTTACAATTCCAAACTGTAAATTGTTCTTACCTGATCAACCAGGACCTGGGCTAGAATAAACTCTACTCACTAATAACTGTAGATTTTGACCATGTCTTTCTTGGACAATTGTGCTCATGCACAATATGCTGAATAATGAGCCATCTAAAGATACTCTAATCCCTGAAACCTTTGAAGGTTACTTTAAATGGCAGAAGGAATTTGATAGACGTGATAAAGTTATGGATCTTAAAATAAGTTTTTCTTGGATTATCTGAATGGGCACCATTATTTAATCAGAAGGAAAAAGAATCAAATTAGTAGTTGGAGTTGTGACAATTGAAACAATAGGTTGGAATGATACAAGGAAAGAAATAGGAGTCAAAGAATCAATGCAGCCCTTAGAAGCTGAAAGAAAGTAGTTTTCCTCCTAAAGGGTACAGAAAAAATGCACATGCCTATGTACAGTGCATATTCAGCCACTGAAAAGAAAGAAATTCTGTTTTTTAAGACAACACGGATTGAAATTCGGGACATTAAGTTAAGTGAGAGAAGTCAGACAAAGTTAAATACAGCATGGTATCACTTATATATGGAATCTAAAAAAATAAAATAAAACTCAGACATAATATAAAAGTGGTCACCAAAAATTAGGGGGTGGAGGGAATAAGGAGAGTTCAGTTATTTTAAAAAGCACAAACTTTTAGGTATAAGGATATCTGAGGATCTACTGTATAACATGATGACTATGTGCCAAAGTACTGATGCTTTTTTTCTGTGGCATTGGAGAAGATTCTTGAGAGTCCCTTGGATGGAAAGGAGATCAAACCAACCAATCCTAAAGAAAAGCAGTCCTGAATATTCATTGGAAGAACTGATGCTGAAGCTCCAATATTTTGGCCACCTGATGCGAAGAACTGACTCATTGGAAAAGATCTTGATACTGGGAAAGATTGAAGGCAAGAGGAGAAGGAGATGACAGAGGATGAGATGATCAGATGGTATCAGCGAGTCTATGGACATGAGTTTGAGAAAGTTCCAGGTATTGGTGATGGACAAGGAAGCCTGGAGTGCTGCAGTCCCAGGGGTCACAAATAGCTGGACATGACTGAGTGACTGAACTAAACTGAACTGATGTGCAGATGATTTTTAGTTTGATGAGGTCCCGCTTGTCAATTTTTGCTTTTTTTGCCTTTGGTTTTGGTGTCAAATTCAAGAAAATATCGCTAAGCCCAAAGTCAAGGAACTTACTGCCAGTGTTTTCTACTGAGAACTTTATAGTTTCAGATTTTACATTCAAGTCTTTTATCCATTTGAGTTAATTTTGGTGCAATGTGTAAGGTACCACTAATCCAGTTTTATACTATTTTATTTATTTATTGCATGTGGCTGTCCACTTTTCCCAGGCTTCCCAGGTGGCTCAGTGCTAAAGAATCCACCCTGCCAATATAGGAGATATGGGTTCAATCCCTGGATGGTTAGAGCCCTGAGGGGGAAATGGCAACCTACTCCAGTAGTCTTGCAAGGAAAACCCCATGGACAGCAGAACCTGGCAGGCAGAACCATGGGGTCACAAAGAGTCAGACACAACTAAGCACACACACACACACACACACAATGTCGTTTTCCCAGCTCCATTTATCAGACACCATCCTGTCACATTGCATATTTTTTGCCTCCTTTGTCATAAATCAGTTGACCATAGGAGCATGGAAAATTTTGAAGAACATGAATTTATAGTACTTTGATTTTATATCTGAAGGAACATTAAGATATTAAGATGTTGAACATGAATTAATAAGAATAAATAGTATATAATTATATGTACATTAATTTAAACTATGTTTAGAAGATTAAGAACATTGACTTATGTATCCAATTATACATAATCTCTTGTTAATGCTTATTTTTAGTAGTCTTATAAATATGTGGATACGTTTGAAGAAATAAGTCTATATGGGTTATATGATTTATACATATTTTAAAAATTTCTTATCTAATTGAAATTTCCTAAAGGTAATAAGTGATTCATGATATAGACTAGTAAATAAGAGATGTGGTTTTTTTTATGGTCTTCCCATACCATGTGTATTAGTTTATTCCATGTGACAGTAAGAAAGTTAAAATTTTGTTTTACAACCAGACTCTTCTGTTGTTCTGTAAGCATGCATGCTAAATCACTTCAGTCGTGTTCAGCTCTTTGTGACCTATGGACTGTAGCCCACCAGGCTCCTCTGTCCATAGGATTCTCCAGACAAGAATGCTGGAGTGAGTTGCCATGCCCTTCTCCAGGGGAATCTTCCTTACCCAGGGATCAAACCCGTGTCTCCTGTGGCTCCTGCATTGCAGGCAAATTCTTTGCACACTGATCCACTGGGGAATCCCCTTCTGTTTTCCTACTGGCCTTTATCTGCAGCATCCTCCTGTCTCCAAGGAAACTATATCCAAAGAAGTTATAATTACCATGTTTTTTTTTTTTTTCCACAAATTTTATTATTCAAAAGATTCATTAGTGACTTTGTTCTTGGGTCACCAGGGAATCTTCTTTTATTCACTTGGTTGTATTTTTATCAAATAAAGCAAAATGTCAAGCTAGATATAGTTAATGTGTTCATAGCTCTGAGAAGTCAGCATAGAAATTTTCCTCAAACTGGAGAAGATTTCTGACATTCCATCACCTTCATATAATATTATATTTCTTTATTTTTTTGAGAAAAGTTATAAGAATACAACAAGGAAATTCATTGTAATTGTTTGAAGATGGATGATTCAGAAAGATACCTCTAAGAAGCATCTTAGATTTGTTTGAACATGACAGTGGATTCATAAGCAAAAGTAACCAAATGTTCATATGAAAATCTCCATTCTAGCTATCATTTTCAATTTTAGGAATTTTAAGACTGCATATGTTTAAACAAACATCAGAAACCAAGATTGACAGTCATAATAGTAAGTGAGATTGGTCATTTCAATTTTATTCAGGCTTGTGTCATTTAAGTCTTGCTATGGTTTGGAAAATATATTTTACCTCTCTTTAAAAATTGAAAATGTGAGTGATAAATTTCTATATTTAATAAAATATTTTTTCATGTTTTTAGAATACAGTTCCCTTGGATATATCAGAGATTTTTATTCACTAAATATACTGGCATCTAACAGGATTAAAATTGATGACCATCCAGAAATATATTAAATTCACATCAAAAAATAACAGGTATATTC
This sequence comes from Odocoileus hemionus, assembly GCA_020976825.1. NCBI lineage: Eukaryota > Metazoa > Chordata > Mammalia > Artiodactyla > Cervidae > Odocoileus > Odocoileus hemionus. Next base: position 2,161 of record JAJLRB010005488.1, on the reverse strand, counting down.
ATTTAATTGTGTAAGTATACTCTTCAGTTTCTCCACAGAATTACGTGACTGAAATTGCATCCTCATTAGAGATTCTTGCCCTCATTTCAAACATTTCTCTTGAAAAAGTAGGATAAAAAAAAACAGTTAGCCACATATCACTGAGTCCTTCTTTTAAATCTTGTTTTATTAAACTTTGTGTAACTTTAAAAGGAAATAAACAGACTTTTTAGAACATCAGATGATATCCGATGGTAGTGATAGGGCTAAGTTCATTCAGTGACATGATGCATGTGTTTGCCTGAGATTTAGAAAAAGAGTTGGAGGAAGGTAGGCAATGAGCAGCAGAAATATTTCTTACATATCAACTTACTCTAATTTATTGCTGATATATTTCCAATCCTTTTAGGCTGTTCTGTAAGACAAACCATGAACCTCATTCATTTATTCTTCCTCATGTCAGGTACTGTAAACCCTGAGGCCTTAGCTGCATTTTCTGCTGAGACAGTCAGAGCTGACCCTGTCCCACATCAGTAAAGCAATACATTAGTTCACACAACAAAGTGAGTCCACATACACATGAACTGAGGGGTCCAGAGGAAACTTAATACATAAAATAAGTGTTCTTTCTTAAGTGTTAAAATGGTAGCAAGCATTGTTTTCTATGGGAATGCAGAGGCAGGGGTGGCATAGTGATCACACTTTCAGGAAACTTCCAGGGCTTCAAGGTGAAACTGAAAAATCAGTAGAAGTTATTCAAGTGAGTTGAAGACAGAAAGAATATGATGTATGAGAAGTATTTACCAAAAAATATCAGTCACATGGAATGTGCTCAATAAATGCAATCTATTATTGTTATTGAAAGGAACATATCAAGAGAAAGGGAGAGAGATAAAAGAGCATGTGTTTTATTTGTGACATAGTTCATATGTTCAAAAATAGATATGTCAAATTTCATCTGAGAATCAAGTATTACAAAACAAAGATATTGATTTACAAATGACCATCTGAAAGACATAGCAAAACATAAGAATTAATGAAATTAAAAGGGGATATTAGTATGGTGAGATGTGAAAGAAGTGAAGAGAATACTAACACAAAGATAAAAGAGTCAGAAAATACATCATCTGTATTATCTTTGAAGTTTATTTACCAGGCATTTCATGAAAATATAAACATACATTATGCATGAGTACAACTAATATTGTGCATTAAGACATTCTATATTTTGCATGACAATGGGTCATAAGTGATTACTTAGTAAAAGATAAACATTGATGGAAGGCAGTATCAGATGGGGAGCTGAAAAAGTTGTGTGTGGTGTGTGTGTTGGTGTGTTTTGTGTTTACATGCACATATGATAGAGTTTTAGAGGGGTTGAGGGGGAAGTGTATGCAATGAATAAAAATAGAAAAAGCAAATTCTTTAATCATAAGAGCTCAAACAGAGATTTCAAGTGACTACAGAATGTGCTGCACAGTGAACTCAAATGATCTTTGCATATCTTAATACATTAATAAAATGAACAAAAGGTCAAGTAATAACATCAAAACAGAAAGCTCTTTTTTTTTTTTTCTTTCTTTTATTAGTTGGAGGCTAAGAGGGAAGTGGAAGGGGAGAGATCGGGATGGGGAACACATGCAAACAGAGAACTGAATATCACAAGACATGTTTTTGCTCCTACAAAACGACAGACCCACCACAGTCCAAAAGTAGTCCTTTACAGAGTGAATATTTCAATTGTAAATATTTTTAAATAATGATAAATAAAGTAAAAACTTGAATATGATTAACTTGCATACTGTTAAAATAAATCTAAAAATGAAACATTTCAATATTAACATGCAGGATTTAACAGAACCCAGCAATCAGCAATGAGAAACAGTACAGTAACCACATTCATTCTGCTGGGACTGACAGATGACCCTCAACTGCAGGTTTTTCTGCTTCTATCTTTCTCTTTCTCACCTACATGCTAAGCATAACTGGGAATCTGACCACCATCTTCCTCATCTTACTGGACTCCCCACCTTAAGACTAGAAACATGTACTATTTCCTACAAAATTTCTCCTTCTTGGAGATCTCATTCACATCAGCTTGTATTCCAGAGTATCTGTATAGCATCATGACAGGTGACAAGGTCATTACCTACAATGCCTGTGTCAGCCAAGTAATTTTTTT
>JAJLRB010005487.1:0-18181 GCA_020976825.1 Odocoileus hemionus | reverse complement strand
TCCGGGGTTTAAAGTATAAAATAAATGGGGATTCTGCTTAGGACCCAAGGGAGGCATCACACATTGCAACCCCCTTCTGTGGAAAACATATACTTTCCTTGCTGAGTTTTTCACCACACACATGAAGATGCAGCTTCCATATGAGATTGAGACAACAATCATATGGAGGAGCAGGTTGTGAAAGCCTTTATTCTTTGTTCGAGCAGAGGAGATTATCCAGAATTGTTCCTGAGGAAAATTGTTTCGGGGCAATTTGTTTCTGAGAATGTATGGAGTTGGAGAGGATTTACCAGAATCAAGGTGGACATGAGAGTGGGAGGGGGGGGGTGGCGACGGGGTGCAGCACAGCTTGTAAACAAAGCTTCATGAGCTGCTAGTGTTCTGGTGGTGTGTGGAAGGAGAGGTTCCAATCTAGGAAGGGAACCAGAGATGAAGTGGTCAATGACATTAGGGTACGCAGAAATCCAGCTGCAGCCCCAAGCGTCAGTGGAGGAAAGATCACTAAGAATCGCAGCCAGTCATGAGCCGCCTACCAGATAGGTAGTTGATCTTGTTTAATAATTATGGTTGCATTATGCAGGGGTTTTCAGAATAGCCATGAAACGATCATAGGGACCATAGATGCCAGGAGGAAAAACTCTTTGAATCAAATATGAATCAAGAAACATAGCTCAGCTACATGAGCGATATAGAGATAGATTGTCTCCAGTTAGAATGCTCATCAAAAATCTAGGGATACAAAGAGAAGTAAATGAGATTCTAAGAGGAGAAATTCCTGAGGAAAAAAATACATGGGAGTCTTCAAGATGGAATCCAGCAGTATAAGAATTGGTGATAATCAGATTTCCAGCAACACAGCACATATGTGAAAAATGAAAAGAAGAAAATCACAGCTTGTATTTCTGTATTATCAGTCAGACCCAGTAGGTTGAACTCTGTCACTGATGACCTGTTTTCTCATTTCTGGCTATTGATTTTTTTGGCAAATCTTGTGGCATAATCAAGACAGACAACAACACATGGGTTAGACAAGCACAAATTATTAGCATCTACTTTTTTTTTTAGTAATAATTGTTTCTTCACCAAAAGTATGCACATTCTTCAGTTCTTCCAGTTTCATTATTCTTCTTAGGTTTGTGTCTTTTGTTTAATATCAATCTTATTACTCTGCATAATGTCCTTTGATTTCTTGCCACATGTTCACTCTGCTTTCACTTACTATAATTGCTACTTGGGAAATCTGGTGATTAAACATGAGCTCTTCTCATGCTTCAACTGTTGAGCTAACATGGAGAGAAACTTACTCTTTTGTTATTTAAGCTTTTTAGGATTAAAAGTACTAACTGATGATGGAAATACTTGGCGACAACACAAATTCTAATTTAATATAGGTCAGTGACATTCTGAATACTCTCTGAGAAAATAGACAATCATACACTTACTTGTTCGTATATTTCCCAATTCTTCCAAAAATTAGAGTTTAAGTCATTCTAAATGTATTCAGAACAGTTAAAGTGATTTATATAAATAACAAAACATATTGTTATAACCAAATGCTTATATAATTTTCACATATTTTTAATGAGGTCTACTGAACCCCTAAATTTCATTTTTGCATTACTTAGCATGAAAATTTATCGTTCATGTTTTTACTCCGTTAGTTTCAGGCATGTGTGTGTATTAAATCACTTCAATCATATCTGACTCTTTGCAAGTCTTTGCTCCTCTATCCATGGGATTATCCAGACAAGAATACTGGATTGGGTTGCCATGTTCTCCTCCAGGGGATCTTCATGACCCAGGGTTCAAACCCACATTTTCCAGCGACTCCTGCATTGCAGATGGATTCTTTACTGCTGATCCACTGAGGAAGCCCTGATGGTTTCATAATGCCTAATAATTCCTTTTGAAAATCTACAAAATAATGTGGGTATCAAGCAACATGTTCACAAAATTATTGCTAATGACCTCAAGAATGCTTCACAAATGAATTTTAGATGAGAAAGAAATGCACAAATACTTTAAAGGTATTTTAAACCTGGTATCTAAACCTATTGTAGACACCAACACTAAGTTGTATCCACAGGTCCTTCTAATAGTATAAATGTAATTTAAGGAAAGCAACCTATGCTGCACATATTTCTACTAAATCCCCATTGAAAGTAACTAAAATTCTAGAATTCATCATTTTAAATTTCTCAACTATTTAGATTGTTGATTTTGACTTTAATATTAATTATGCATATATATTGATGTGTATTCTATGTATTCCATATATATGAGAGATACAAGATACAAGAGAATCAGTGGCTAAATAGCATATAAAATGTGAAAAACATATGAGAATAAATTTTGAACACTTGCATATTGTCAAGTGCTTGATTTTTGAAGTTTAAATATTTAACATAAAGTGATATGTTTGAATTCTCTGAAAATCAAAGTTGAAGCAATCAGCCATAACTATATTTCCTTTCTTCTAACTAAGTTTATAACCCTTCATAAAGACCTTGTTTACCCATCTCTAAATACCTAATGGTTTATTTTTCAACCCATGTCTTTTCCCAGTATTGTCCAAAATCTGGAATCTTGAAATATTTCATCAGTTATATAAACATAAATCTTTAGATGAAATTTTGCTGCTAAATAATGAAATAAATATGTGAAAATCTACTTCTTTAGTAAGGTTTTCTCTGGTATGTTTTGAGAGGGAATTTCCATTTATTTTCTTTGGAAAGAATAAAACTCTTAGTACCTTTAATGTTGTTTCACTAATATAACTTCATAAATTCCCTTGAGACAAATTCTTAGTGACTTTTTTGGGCGAAAAAAAGAAAAAACAAAAACAGTAATAGGGGCACTAATGAAGCTTGTGCAAGATCCACTTTGCAATCAAGTTTTTAATTGGTTGATCATGGGGTGTATGCCCAGGAGAAATTTGAGGCAATCAAGAAACTAGTCATCATTAGCCAGTATTTGGGAGGCATGAGGCTTGGCAAAAATAATAAAGCAAAAGTCCTTTGATTTTTGGTTTTCATATGCCCCATGCATCTTTCTTATGGGACAGTGTGCAGAAGTCTGGTTTAAACTAAGAAAAAAAAAAAGGCACTAAACTGGTCTGTGAAACAATGCTGAAGCTATGAAAACTTCTGAGATAGAGCATTCCAGCTAATATTTCCCCAAGAAAGTTAGTTCTTTTATCATTACCTGAGCTAAGTCAGTAAAAATTAGAAACAATTCAAGCTTCACTTCTACTTTGGACATTCTTAGGAATGAAATCTAAGATACAATTATATGTCATGTGTGTCACAGCTGTTCTTTACAGATTAGCACATTAGCAGAGTTCTTCTACAGTGATCAAACTCAGTGGCTAAAAAAGGCACTCCTGTAAATTTTATTGTATTAATTTTTCTTGAAGTATAGTTTGCTTTATAGTGTTAATTTTCTGCTTTGCAGCAATGTGGAATCTACAGTATCTTTTAATTGTAGCATGCAAATAAAACCTGGCTATTTCAATTATTTTTGCATAATAATTAATAGTGCTTGCAGGATTCAGTTCAGTTCAGTCGCTCAATCTTGTCCGACTTTTTGCGACCCCATAAATCGCAGCACTCCAGGCCCTCCTGTCCTTCACCAACTCCTGGAGTTTACTCAAACTCATGTCCAGTGAGGTGATGATGCCATCCAACCATCTCATCTTATGTTGTCCCCTTCTCCTCCTGACCCAATCCCTCCCAGTAATCAGGGTCTTTTCCAATGAGGCTCAACTCATCGCATGAGTGGCCAGAGTATTGGGGAGTTTCAGCTTCAACATCAGTCCTACCAATGAACACCCAGGACTGATCTGCTTTAGGATGGATTGGTTGGATCTCCTTGCAGTCCAAGGGACTCTCAAGAGTCTTCTGCAACACCATAGTTCAAAAGTATCATTTTTTTTGGTGCTCAGCTTTCTTTATAGTTTTTTTAGTTTTTTCTATTTATTTTTATTAGTTGGAGGCTAATTACTTTACAGTATTGTAGTGGTTTTTGCCATACATTGGCATGAATCAGCCATGGATTTACATGTATTCCCCATCCCGGTCCCCCCTCCCACCTCCCTCCCCACCCCATCCCTCTGGGTCTTCCCAGTGCACCAGCCCCGAGCACTTGTCTCATGCATCCAACCTGGGCTGGTGATCTGTTTCACCCTAGATAATATACATGTTTCGATGCTGTTCTCTTGAAAACATCCCACCCTCGCCTTCTCCCACAGAGTCCAAAGTTCTGTTCTGTACATCTGTGTCTCTTTTTCTGTTTTGCATATAGGGTTATCATTACCATCTTTCTAAATTCCATATATATGTGTTAGTATACTGTATTGGTCTTTATCTTTCTGGCTTACTTTACTCTGTATAATGGGCTCCAGTTTCATCCATCTCATTAGAACTGATTCAAATGAATTCTTTTTAATGGCTGAGTAATATTCCATGGTGTATATGTACCACAGCTTCCTTATCCATTCATCTGCTGATGGGCATCTAGGTTGCTTCCATGTCCTGGCTATTATAAACAGTGCTGCGATGAACATTGGGGTGCACGTGTCTCTTTCAGATTGGTTTCCTTGGTGTGTATGCCCAGAAGTGGGATTGCTGGGTCATATGGCAGTTCTATTTCCAGTTTTTTAAGAAATCTCCACACTGTTCTCCATAGCGCTGTTTACTAGTTTGCATTCCCACCAACAGTGTAAGAGGGTTCCCTTTTCTCCACACCCTCTCTCAGCATTTATTGCTTGTAGACTTTTGGATAGCAGCCATCCTGACTGGCGTGTAATGGTACCTCATTGTGGTTTTGATTTGCATTTCTCTGATAATGAGTGATGTTGAGCATCTTTTCATGTGTTTGTTAGCCATCTGTATGTCTTCTTTGGAGAAATGTCTGTTTAGTTCTTTGGCCCATTTTTTTGATTGGGTCATTTATTTTTCTGGAATTGAGCTGCAGGAGTTGCTTGTATTTTTTGAGATTAATCCTTTGTCTGTTGCTTCGTTTGCTATTATTTTCTCCCAATCTGAGGGCTGTCTTTTCACCTTGCTTATAGTTTCCTTTGTTGTGCAAAAGCTTTTAAGTTTCATTAGGTCCCATTTGTTTATTTTTTTGCTTTTATTTCTAAAATTCTGGGATGTGGGTCATAGAGGATCCTGCTGTGATTTATGTCAGAGAGTGTTTTGCCTATGTTCTCCTCTAGGAGTTTTTATAGTTTCTGGTCTTACATTTAGATCTTTAATCCATTTTGAGTTTATTTTTTTGTATGGTGTTAGAAAGTGTTCTAGTTTCATTCTTTTTACAAGTGGTTGACCAGTTTTCCCAGCACCACTTGTTAAAGAGGTTGTCTTTTTTCCATTGTATATCCTTGCCTCCTTTGTAAGATAAGGTGTCCATAGGGTTCATGGGATTTATCTCTGGGCTTTCTATTCTGTTCCATTGGTCTATACTTTCTGTCTTTGTGCCAGTACCATACTGTCTTGATGACTGTGGCTTTGTAGTAGAGCCTGAAGTCAGGTAGGTTTGATTGCTCTCAGTTCCATTCTTCTTTCTCAAGATTTCTTTGGCTATTCAAGGTTTTTTTTTATTTTTTCATACAAATTGTGAAATTATTTGTTCTAGTTCTGTGAAAAAATACCATTGGTAGCTTGATAGGGATTGCATTGAATCTATAGATTGCTTTGGGTAGTATTGTCATTTTGACAATACTGACTGCAATCATCATCTGCAGTAATTTTGAAGCTCAGAAAAATAAAGTCAGCCACTGTTTTGACATGTCTATTTGCCATGAAGTGATGGGACCGGATGTCATGATCTTAGTTTTTTTCCCTGAATTCCTAACTTTAAGCCAATGTTTTCACTCTCCCCTTTCACCTTCATCAAGAGGCTCTTTTTAGTTCTTTTTCACTTTTATTAAAATTTTTATCAGAATCAGAATCACAATAGGAAGAAAAAGAAAATTTATTAAATAAATTTATTAAATTTTATCACAATCAACAATAGGAAGAAAACATAACAACATGTAATCTTTCCACTTCATAGAAGTCACCTTCACATGATGTTATTTTTAAAGGAAACATATTTGAAAAATATATTTATTCTGAAATATTTACATTCACTGGCAACTGCCCTTTAACAATTTATGATACAAATTTTTGATGTATCTTCAGACACTCTAATTTTGGAAACTTGCCTTTAGTGCTTAGTAGTACATTGTTAGTACACTATACTTAATTCTGGGAAAGCTTCCTTTGTCACAAAGTAAATAGTAAAGCTTTTTTTCCAGTTAAGCATTTCATGTTATATGCATTTAATGTCACTTTTGCCTCCTAAAGGCTGAATGATATTTTTTGATGTATGGATATACAATAATCAGTCAAATTCTTATTTATTGCTAGCATGAATTATTTAAAAAATTTAAAAATATGTCAAATATTAAAATCAACAGTCAAGTATACACATTTTGGTATTACTGCTCTATTACATTTTTGAATGTTAGATTTTCTACCATATGAAATTACTGGGTCAAAACTTTCCCTACTTAAAATTTACAAACTGCAAAAATCCTTTACAAAATACTAGAAATTCAAATCCCACTATACATAAAAAATAATCATTACACCTTGTAAAAGTGGAATTTTTCCCAAGGATGCAAGGATTTTTCAGTATCTGCAAGTAGTAAATTAGTGTGATACACCACATCAAAGTATAAAAAATATGATCATTTCAAAAGATGCAGAATAATTTTTGACAGAATTCAATAATCATTTATTATAAAAACTCTCCAGAAAGTGGGCACAGAGGGAGCATACTTCAACATAATAACATAGTACCTCAACATATGACAAATTTATGACTAACATACTCAACAGTGAAAGGTTAAAAGTATTTTCTGTAAGATTAGGAACAAGACAAGGATGCCTCCCCTCACCACTTTTAATCAATGTTGTTTTAGAAGTCCTAGCCATGGTAATCATAGAAGACAAAGAAATAAAAGGAATTCAAGTTGGAAAAGAAGTAAAAGTATCACTGTTTTCAGATGACATGATACTACATATAGAAAATCCTAAATATGTTACCAGAGAAAACTACTTGGATTCATCAATAAATTTGGTAAAGTTGCAGGATACAAAATAAATACACAGAAATCTGTTGCATTTCTATACATTAAGTATGAAAAATCAGAAAGAGAAGTTAAAGAAACAATACCATCTGTCATCACCTCTAAAAGAATAAAATATCTAGAAATAAACCTATCAAAGGTGACAAAAGACCTTTACTCCAAACATTATAAGATGCAGTTGAAAGAAATAAAAGGTGACAAAGACATATGGAGAGAAATATCATGTTCTTGGATTGGAAGAATCAATGTTGTCAAAATGACTACACTATCCAAGGCAATATACAGATTCAATCCAATGCTTTTCAAATTATCAATGTTTTTTTTCAAAGAGGTAGAAGGAAAAAAAATTCTTAAAATGTGTATGGAAACAGAAAAGACCCTGAACAGTCAAAGGAATCTTGAGAAAGAAAAACAGAACTGAAGCAATCAGGATCCTTGACTTCAAACTATACTACAAAGCTACAGCAATCAAAACAGCACAATACTGGCACAAAAACAGAAATGTAGATCAACAGAATAGGATAGAAAGCTTAGAAGCAAACTCATGTGCCTGTGACCCTTTAATCTATGACAAAAGGAGGCAAGGGTATACAATGGAGAAAAGAGAGTCTCTTCAATAAGTGGTGCTGATAAAACTAGAAAACTACAGGGAAAATAATCAGATTACAATATTCTCTTACATCATACACAAAAATAAACTCAAAATGAATTAAAGACCTAAATGTAAAACCAGATATGATAAAACTATTAGAGGAAAACATTGGTAGAAAACTCTTTGACATTAATCACAGCAGTATCTTTTTGATCCATCTTCCAGATTAATGGACATAAAAACAAAAGTAAACAAAGGAGACCTAATTAAACTCAAAAACTTTCACAGCAAAGGAAACCATAAACAAGATGAAAAGACAACTCATAGAATGAGAGAAAATATTTGCAAATGATGTGATCAACAAAGGATTGGTCTCCAAAATTTACAAGCAGCTCACTTGGCTCAATATTAAGAAAACAAACAGCTCATTCAAAGCATAAGCAGAAGACCTAAATAGACATTACTCCAAAAAAGACATACAGATGACCAAGAGGCATATGAAAAGATGCTCAACATCCCTAATTATTAGAGAAATGCACATCAAAACTGTAAGGAGATATCACCTCACACCATCATCAAAAAATATGCATATAGTAAATGCTGGAAAGGGTGTGGCAAAAAGAAAACCCTCCTATGCTGTTGATGGGAATGTATATTGGTGTAGTCACTATGGAAGAAAAATACAATGGTCTTTAAAAAACTAAGAATAGAGGTGCTGTGTGATCCAGCAATTCCACTCCTAGGCATATAGCCAGAGAAGAACATGGTTTGAAAGGATGCATTCACCCCAGTATTCATTTCAGTGCTGTTTATGATAGCCAAGATAGAAGCAACCTAAGTGTCTATCGACAGAGGAATGGATTAAGATGAGGTTGTACATATATGCTATAGTCTGTTACTCAGCCATAAAAAAGAATGACTTGATTGCTGGGAGCCAGCACACGAGATCCCACCCATGACAAGGTCATGAGGAGAAGACCTGACAAGCAAGGCAGATCAGGACTTCAAAAAGCTTCATTTGAAAAAAAGCTGCCCCGGCACTCTCACCTTAAAGATGATCTCTGTCTTTCTGATGCTTGCTATATTAGACTACTCCTAATTTCTGTGACACAGGAAGAAGGCCTTCCCCGATCTCTTTTCAAACAGAATCAACTTAGAACTTTAATTAATATGTCCGCCCTGGACGGTGGTATCGTATAAGATTATCCAGGATGAAAGGAGTGTTTCAATTTAGAACACCGCCGGCATTCTAGCCTGCTTGGCAAATGCGTACTAATGCAATGACTGCTCACAACACCTTAATCATAAACAGCATAAAGAACCTGATCACACAAAAGGCCCTAATAGGCACAGAGCCCTTCGGGGGCGAGGAAGCCCTATTAGAGAACACAAAAATTTATTCTAAAAGTGGTTATAGTTAAAGATTTAGAAAAATAAAGAGTTTAGAATTGTTCATTTTAACCAGGAATGCTAAACAGGGGCTGCCTCACCGGAGCTGCAGAGTCTTTGTGTGGTAAACCTTTTAGATAAATTTAACTGATAACTTCTGCAAAAGGACTAACCTTTGTGTTCATTAAAGAATAGATTATGGAAAATAGCTTTGCATTCACCTAGGGCATAAAATGTCAATAGGCCCCAAGGCCAGAAGATAATGTACAAGACTCTCACAAAGAAGTATGCAGAAAACACCCTGGTTTCATGAAGGATAAGCTGATGTAATATTAAACTATCTTCCCCTTAAAAATGTACTAACTTAGAATATAAAATCTACTGTAAAAAAATAAAGATTTGGCCAGACTCTGCACACCCCCAGTCTGGTCTCTCTCTCCTCTCTTTCTCTTTCTCTTGCCGATGCCGTTCATCCTGAGGTACCCCTGGATCCTGCCGAGGCTGGACCCCAGCACTTAATGCTATTTGCAGCATCATGAATGGACCCGGAGATTATCATACTGAAGGACATAAGTCAGACAGAGAAAGACAAATATATGATATTGCATATATGTGGTACCTAAAAAAAAAAGATACAAAACAGAAACAGACTCACAGACCAGCATGAAGGGTAGGAATGAGAGAGACAGATTGGGAGTTTGGGATAGACATACACACATTACCATATTTAAAATTAGTAATCAACAAGGGCCTACTGTATAGGGCAGGGAACTCTGCTTGGTATTCTGTTAATATCCTAAATAAGAAAATAATTTGCAGAAGAATATGTATATATATAACTGAATCACTTTGCTGTAAACCCAAAGCTAGCACTATGTTGTTAATCAACTATATTCCAATATAATGCAAATATTTAATAAAAAAATAAAAACATAGATACAGTGATGTGGTCAATCCACAGGTGAGTTCAGTTATATTTTATAAATATGCATTAACTACTGTAGTGGTTAATTTTGTGTATCAACCTGGCTAGCCTATATTGCTCAGTTCTTTGCTCAAACACCAGTCTAGATATTACTATGAAGATATTTTTTAGATATGATTAACATTTAAATCAATAGATTTTGAGTAAAGCAGATTGACCTCCATAATGTAGGTTGGCCTCATCCAATCAGTTAAAGGCCTAAAGAGGAAAAAAAACGAGGTTTCCTAAGGAAGTAGAAATTCTGCCTCCAAACTGCCTTTGGACTTGAGATTGTAACCAACTTTTCCTTGGGTCTTCATCTCAGTCAGCCCTGTAGATTTCAGACTTCCCAACCCCCACTGTATGAGCCAACTCCTTTAAGTATGTATAGACATATGTACAGACATACCCACATGCAAACAATAAGCACACACACATTATCTTATTTCTGTTTCTCTGTTATTGTTCAGTTGCTAAGTTATATCTGACTCTACAACCCCATGGACTGCAGCACCCCAGGCTTCCCTGTTCTTCAATATCTCAAAAAGTTTGTTCAGACTCATGTCCATCCAACCATCTCATCCTCTATCGCCCCCTTCTCCTCTTGCCCTCAATCTTTCTTAGCATCAGTGTGTTTTCCAATGGGTCAACTCTTTTCATCAGGTGGCCAAAGTATTGGAGCTTCAACTTCAGCATCAGTCCTTCCAAATGAATATTCAGGGTTGATTTCCTTTAAGATTGATTGGTCTGATTTCCTAGTAGCCCAAGGGACTCTCAAGAGTCCAACAGTCCAAAAGAATCAATTCTTTGGTGCTCAGCCTTGTTTATGGTCCAACTTTGTCTGTTTCTCTGGAGAACTGTAAATAATGCAACCGCCCACTTATATAACACAGTGTTATGCTCTAGGAGTATATAGAAGATATTTGTACCATGTGGCAAAATATGACAAAGAATGTTGACATAGGTAGGACAAGGTAGGAAAACAAACCAAAGCAAAGTACACAGGTGTATTTCCTGCTGCCCTTTATACCTGTTGTAATGTTAATGGCACTTAGACTTCATCTGTGAATGGACAAAGTACTTAATTCTGGAGGGGAAACCTTGCCACTAGGCAGAAGTAGATTCGGCTTCTCTCTTTAGGCTATTGTTCAGATCAATTGATTGGATTATGTAATTTAATTAGCATGTATTGAATCTTGCAGAAAAAAAGAAAGAAAGAAAGAAAACAATTGTTGTTAGATCCCTCTATATCTACCTTCTAGAAATCTACCTTCTAGCATATGGTATTACCATTTCTTAAAATATTATCATTATACAAGTTCTACATTCATGAAGTTCTTCTTAAAAGGATAATTTATTGTATCAAACTTTATGTTGTTTAAAGTCCCATACAATAAATTGTTTAAAAACACAAAAACTTGGAAAACATAGTTTTCTCATTACTGACTGCTGTTATGATGACAAATATATAATATACTTTTAACTTTTTTATGTAGGATATAAGTAAATTGTGAATCAAACTTCATGCTCATAAATCAGTACTTTTTCTTCACATTTTTGAGCTACTTTTTACTGTTTATTTTTATCAGTTATTCCTATACTCATATGGCTGAGTTCCCTATATTACATTTCAAACAAACATTAAAACAGAGCATGTGTACCTATACATATAAAATGTGTGTATACACATAGACATACATATATACTTCTGGATCTAAACATACATGAATTAATAAGTAAAGAAATCTTATTTTGCTCAATATTTTAGTTATTATTTAAAATCATATATATCATTTAAAGTACATATGTAAAATATAACATATAATATATGAAGGATCTATATCTCTAGTTTGTATTTATCATATAAAAGTGCATAAGATCATTCCATAAAGGTTTTATGCTATAGATAATAATTGCATCTATGACCCACCTCCCAGAGTAATGGAAATAAAAGCAAAAATAAACAAATGGGACCTAATTAAACTTAAAAGCTTTTGCACAATGAAGAAAACTATAGGCAAAGTGAAAAGACAGCCTTCAGAAAGGGAGAAAATAATAGCAAATGAAGCAACTGACAAAAAATTAATCTCAAAAATATACAAGCAACTCCTGCAGCTCAATTCCAGAAAAATAAATGACCCAATCAAACTATGGGCCAAAGAACTAAACAGACATTTATCCAAAGAAGACATACAGATGGCTAACAAACACATGAAAAGATGCTCAACATCACTCATTATCAGAGAAATGCAAATCAAAACCACAGTGAGGTACCATTACACACCAGTCAGGATGGCTGCTATCCAAAAGTCTACAAACAATAAATGCTGGAGAGGGTGTGGAGAAAAGGGAACCCTCTTACACTGTTGGTGGGAATGCAGACTAGTACAGACACTATGGAGAACAGTGTGGAGATGCTTAGAAAACTGGAAATAGAACTGCCATATGACCCAGCAATCCCACTCCTGGGCATACACACTGAGGAAACCAGATCTTAGAGAGACACGTGTGCCCCAATGTTCATCGCAGCACTGTTTATAATAGCCAGGACATGGAAGCAACCTATATGTCCATCAGCAGATGAATGAATGAGGAAGCTGTGGTGCCGGAGCCTGCTGGCAAACGAACTGGTCGAGAACGCAATTACCAGAGTACCTGAGAAATATAAGACTTAGACAGACTTAGAAAGACTTAGACAGACTTAGAAAGATGGGGTTGAGAGGGACAGAGTCAGCTTGCGTCTGACTCTGCCAACTTTATTGAAGAATACCACGCCTATATATATGCTAACAGGAGTTACTAATAGATCAAAGGTTTGCATATGTGCAGAGCTACAGGCACAGATGTTTTAAATTCCTCCACTTAAGATCAGTAAAGCATTACCCTAGCACCCAACATGACTGAGATCAATAGATCATTAACTAGATAGAAAACAGGCTTCAATCATGACGAGTTTATCAGCACCAGGAAAACAGGTGAAAGATCGCTACAGCAATTTCCTTGAGGGAGGTGAGAAAGGCCAACCTGTGCTTTAATAAATCAGGGGTGGCGGGACAGAGAGGGACCTCTTGATCTCTCTCAGAGCCAAGAAGGAGCCTGAGCAGTCAGGCTGGCTCCCCGCACTGTGGTACATATAACATGATGGAATATTACTCAGCCATTAAAAAGAATTCATTTGAATCAGTTCTAATGAGATGGATGAAACTGGAGCCTATTATACAGAGTGAAATAAGTCAAAAGAAAAATACCAATACAGTATACTAGAAAGATGTCAACGATAACCCTGTATGCAAGACAGAAAAAGAGACACAGATATGTAGAACAGAATTTTGGACTCTGTGGGAGAAGCAGAGGGTGGGATGATCCGAGAGAATAGCATTGAAACATGTATATTATATGTGAAACAGATTGCCAGTCCAGGTTTGATGCATGAGACATGGTGCTCAGGGCTGGTGCACTGGGATGACCCAGAGGGATGGGATGGGGAGGGAGGTGGGACGGGGGTTCAGGATGGGGAACACATGTAAATCCATGGCTGATTCATGTTAATGTATGGCAAAAACCACTGCAATGCTGTAAAGTAATTAGCCTCCAATTAAAATAAATAAATTTTTAAAAAAGAAATAATTGCAATATAAGAATATTAAATAATATAGCCCAAACAATTGCATTTCTGAGAAGAAATAAAGGACAGAGATTTTAATGCTGAATTATTCATTGGTTCTCAGATTAAAGTCATGTATATTTTAGTTAAAATTGTAGTTGTACCAATGTTTTTGAGGAAAGAATTTTTCTCACAGTATCTTTAAGTGCTCGGTTCACTTGCTGGTTCCTTAAGGAGTAAATAAATGGATTCAGCATAGGAGCTACAGAAGTACTGAGTGCAGTTACTGTTTTTGTCAAAGCAACTTCTTCTTTAGCTGAGGTTTTTCACATACATGAGGATGCAGCTTCCATAAGACATAGAGACAACAATCATATGAGAGGAGCAGGTTGAAAAGGTCTTTTTTCTTTATTGAGCTGAGGGGATTCTCAGAATTGTTCTGAGGATATAGGAGTAGGAGACGATTATTAGCATCAAGGTGGACATTAGAGTCAGCACAGCGTAAACAAAGCTCATGAGCTCCAGAGTGCTGGTGTCTGTGCAGGAGATTTGCAGTAAAGGGGCAGAATCACAGGGGAAGTGGTCAATGACATTGGAGTCACAGAAATCCCGCTGCAGCCCCATGATCAGTGGTGGAAAGATCACCAGGAATCCAGCCAGCCAAGAGCTGCCTACAGGCTGGTAGCAGATCTTGTTACTCATGATGGTCGTATAATGCAGAGTTTCGCAGATAGCCAAAAAACCATCACAGGACACAGATGATAGTGAGAGGGTAACAGGCAGGAAGGCCAGGGTCTCCAAAGGGAGGAAATAGACTGCAAGTGTCTCTTAAAATTCTGTGTTGCTATGATGACACCTGGTTCCACCTGAATTTAACTTTTCTCAAACCTTGAGCTAACCAATGCATTGTTCTTATGGAAATGTTTTTCTTAAGCTATGCTAATGAAACTATGTATTTGCTTTGGAATTTGCCTTTCTTCAAAATGGTTCCACCTAAGACTAAACTTTTTTTTTTTTCTTTTCTCAAACCTTGGGCTAATAGCAGCTCGACAAATCAGTATTTATATAAATTGCTTTATGGCTGGGGGATGACGCACCTTGTGCCATCCTATCTAAAAGATGCATACTGTGGAAGAGGGGCCTGGTAAAACTCCTTCAGCCTTATCTGATTAATAGCTTTCTAACAGACATAAAACAGCTTGCTAAAACTAGCAGGGGGGCACTCTCTGCCCCCCTTCTGATGTCTATGTAAGAAACTTTCTCTGTCCTTTTTCACTTTAATAAAACTCTGCTACACAAAAGCTCTTACGTGATCAAGCCTGGTCTCTGGTCCTGAAGCTAAATCTTCTTTTCTGGAGATCACGGATACAACACCATTCACCGTAAGCTATTAATAGGAGAAAAAACTCCGTTGAACCAAATAAGATAACGAAAAAGAGCTGAACTGCACAAACATTATAGGAAATAGATTTGTCTCCAGTTAGACTGCTCATCAAAAATCCTGAGATACAGACAGAAGTAAAAGAGATTTCTAAGAAGGAGAAATTCCTGAGGAAAAAATACACCGGAGTCTTCAAGTGGGAATCCAGCAGTGTAAGAATGATGATAGTCAGATTTCCATTAACACTCAGCACATATGTGAGAAGTAAAAAGCAGAAAATCACCACTTGCATTTCTGGATTATTAGTCAAACCCAGGAGGATGAACTCTGTCATTGATGACCTATTTCTCATTTTGTGTGGTTGATTTGACAAATCTCGTGGCAAAATCAGGACAGAAAAAATATATGGGTTAGACAAACAAATAGCATCTGTTTTTTTTTTTTTTTTCAAATAATGATTGTGTCTTCATGAAAAGTACCTGAGATTCCACATATACATTCTACACTTCTTTCAATTTCATTATACACATAATGGGTATGTCTTCTGTTTAATATCAGTCGTATCACTCTGTATAATGTCCTGATTCCTTGATACGTTTTCACTCTGCCTTTGCTGCTTACAATTGTAAGTTGGGAAATCTAGTGACTGACGTGAGCTCTTCTCATGCTTCAGTGTTGAGCTAATATATAGAGAATATTACTCTCTTTTTTATTCAGGTTTTTAGGATTAAAAGTATTGACTGATGATGTAAAGGACTGGTAAACCTAAACCTAATTAATATTTCTCAGCGACATTCTGAATTCTCTCTGAGAAAATAGCCAATCATACACTTAATTGTTCAATATTACCTGTTTCTTATAAAACTAAAGTTATCCAAGTGTTGTGTTCAAATGTATATTAAAATGACATATAAATAGCATAACATATTTTGTAAACAAAGTTATTTCATTATCACATATTAATGAGACTTCTGAACTCCTAAATTACCTTGTTCATTACATTAACATGAAAATTCAATTTAGTGGTTTTTACTTGATTGTTTTCAAAATGCCTAACAATTCATTTTGTAAATATACCAAAGTGATGGGGACATCAAGCAACACTTCACAAAATGTGATAGTGATATAAGAATCCTTCAACAATGGATTTAGATGCAAAATACACAAATAGTTTATGTGTAGAGTCTAAACCTACCCTAGACACCCACACCAAGAGTATGCACATGTCTGTCTAAAGTATAAATGTAAATTAAGAAAAGCAACCTATGCTGCACTTGTTTCTACTAATTGATCATAAATCACCATTTAAAGTTCTCAACTATTTAGATTATCAATATAGGTATTATATTAATATGTATGTATATATATGTATACATATATATTCATGTATATGAGAGATAGCAGAGAATCAATGGTATATAAGATATAAAAGTTGAGAATACTTATTTTCAAATGCATGATGGTTAGACTTAGATATTAAAAGTGATATATTTGATTCTCTTAAATCAGATGTGATCAGTCATAGGTATATTTCCTTCCCTCCAACAGAGCTATAAATCCCTCATAAATATCTTTTTATTCCATCTCCAAATACCTAATGAAATATTTTCCAAGTATCTTTTCCCAACATTGTCCAAAAACCTGGAATCTTGAAATATTTCACCTGTCATATTGACATAAATCTCTAGATGAAAGAAGTTTGCTTCTATTAATGAAATAAATCTTTGAGAATATTTCTTTAATAGGCTTCTCTGATATTTTGAGGTAAGTGGACATATCCATTTATTTTCCTTTGAAAAGGAGTAAACTTACCACCTTTAATGTGCTTTGCTACATATAACTTCATAAATATTCCTTGAGACAAATTTTTAATGACTTCCAGGATAAACAGTAATATGGCACTAATGAATAACATACAAGATCTGCTTTGGCAATCATGTTTTAATTGGTTGATCATGGGACCTATGGTGCAGGGGAAGTTTGAGGAAATCATGCAGCTGAATGTTAGCCAATATTTGAGGAGAACTGAGGTTGAACAAACAACATTCTCTGATTTTTATTTTCATATAATCTAAGCATGATTCTTAAATGGTGTGCAGAAATCTGTTTAATGTTAAAAAAAATAAGGCACAGAATGATTAAAGAAAAAAACCAAGTTCCATGGGCTGTGAAATGTTAAAATTACAAGGACTTTTTGAGATAGAGCTTTCTAGCAAATATTTCTTTAGAATGAATTTGCCTTTCAATGCTTGAGCAGTCACTAAAATTAGAAGCACATCAGATTTCACTTTTACATTTACTTATTCCTTCTGACTTCTGAGTATGAAATCCAAGACACATTTATATAAAGAATATATATGTAATGTATATCAAAACTATTCTTCATGGGGTCACAAAGAGTTGAACAGCACTGAGTGACTAAGCACACACACATTGCTATTCTTTCCAGGTAAGCACATAAAGTGGAGTTTATCCCACAGTGACCAAATTCAGTGTTAGAAATATGCATCAGTGTGATATCTTCTTAATGAACATATCACATAAGTAAAATCTATTTCAATAACTTTTTTACAATCAATAATAGCATTTTAGTATTATAAGTGTAATCGATAATGATATCAGTTACATAGTTGAAAACCATTTTGATGTTCAGTTGCTCAGTTGTGTTGGTCTCTGTGACCCCAGCAACTGCAGCATGCCAGTTTCCCTGTCCTTCACCATCTCCTGGAACTTGCTCAAACTCCATAATCAATCAAATTATTACTTTGGGGTATTATGAATGATCAAAAATTTGTAAAATTAAATCATATATTAGAGTAAGTCACACACATACATTTTCATATAAATGTCCTATTTCATTTTGAATGTAGATTCTGCAAATGAAATTACTTTTCCTCCTTAAAATTTTCATACACATTTCTATACAAACCGTTTGTGTTTATGTCACATAAAAAATGATTATTTTACCATAAGCTCAATGCTACAGGACAGTTTAAATTCATATCAATGTTGTAAGGAAAAAAAAATGTCTGGGTGTTTGTTTCTGAATGTATATTCTATTTTGGTAATATATTATTGATTTCATAATTTTAATTAAGGTTGTTTACCCTTCA
>JAJLRB010005485.1:0-30543 GCA_020976825.1 Odocoileus hemionus | reverse complement strand
GTGTGTGTGTGTAGTATAGAATTAATGACTGTGTGTGTTTTAGTGTGTGTAGTAGAATTAATAACCTGTGTGTGTGTGTGTGTGTGTATAGAATTAATGCCTGTGTGTGTGTGTGTGTTATGCAAGTATAGAATTAATGCCTGTGTGTGTGTGTGTGTGTGTAGTATAGAATTAATGCCTGTGTGTGTGTGTGTGTAGTATAGAATTAATGGCCTGTGTGTGTGTGTGTTGTGTAGTATAGAATTAATGCCTGTCTGTGTGTGTGTGTGTAGTATAGAATTAATGCCTGTGTGTGTGTGTGTGTAGTATAGAATTAACGCCTGTGTGTGTGTGTGTGTAGTATAGAATTAATGCCTGTGTGTGTGTGTGTAGTATAGAATTAATGCCTCTGTGTGTGTGTGTGTGTATAGAATTAATGCCTGGGTGTGTGTGTGTGTTAGTATAGAATTAATGCCTGTGTGTGTGTGTGTGTGTAGTATAGAAATTAACGCCTGTGTGTGTGTGTGTGTGTAGTATAGAATTAATGCCTGTGTGTGTGTGTGTAGTATAGAATTGAAAAATTAAACTTCCTGTGTGTTTGTGGCGTAGTGTGTCGTGTGTACAGTATAGAAGTATTATATTACTATCCCAAAAACAGGAGATTTTCACAAGAGCTAAAACCTCTCGGGAACCGCTTAATCTGCATATTATCCATTTATCAGGTCAAATAGGGGTTGAGGGGCATCCATTGCAATGTGCCATTAAGAGTTTGTCAAATATATTTCTTTCTGATAAAAAAATATCGTTATAACAACATTATCTATGCGGAGTACACAGAGACCTTAACCTCATAAACCACTCAAGATTAACAGCTGACTAGGCATTTCTTCATGAGGGTCAAGATAGCACTTGCAGATGCAAAATTCTATACTGAGGTCATCAATGTTTTGCACTAGAGTCTGTATTTGTGACATGGGGGAGGGGAGGAAGACAGTCCACAACTTGGAATCTTATGAATATATGAGGTAGATATTAATTACAATATGCTAGTGGGTAATTGTTTATTACAATATGTAAGCCGAAGAAGCAAAATTCTAACTATGTCTCACCCTTTTACCCATCTGCTATTGTACCAGCTCATTTATTTTGTCACCATTTACAACAATCCTCTGCCTACAGAACACGGAGGTTCGATGGATATGAAGTATTGTATAATGTTTTATGCTTTACACTGTATGGGCTTTAATGGGCTGATGAGTAAGAGGACAAACTCAATAAATGTCGATCACAAATTGTGTTGTTATAAAAACAGATGGTGACAGACAAAAATTCTGAATAATACTTTATCAGTAAGTGGTATATTAGTGAGCTCAGTCGTAATTATAATATAACTAAGTTGCATGTGAGTTTAGACTGATGATGTTACATGTTTTTCAGAGAACACGAATAAAAGAATAATTGAACTGAAACAAAACCTAGAAATGCACCTATACAGAAGATTTTTATAGTTTACTCAATTATTCTTTTCAACTTATCATTTACCAACCCAGAATTATAATATATTTGGTCATATCAAGTTGGTTAACTCCATTTAGACCAAAAGATACTAATATGAATCTGACTTAGGAACTTTAACTGGGCATTTTGTTGAGATGGACAGAAGATATAGTAGAACTCATTTGTGGTTCTGTAAATTAGTTAGTATATTGTCAGATATTTTGAAAGGTTGCTTCCAGAATTCATAGATTAGTGATAGTCACTATATTATTCGTTATGAATTGTCATTATACCTTATTCTTCTTGAATTTCTCTTTGTCAATGTTCTCTTGAGTTTATAAATTGTTAAGTTTCATGTGCATCTTTCTTTCAATGTATGTCCTTAAGTTATTATGGTGAACTGTGGGCACTTTTATAAAATTCAATATTTCAAATATTACTGTCCTTTGTACTAAAAATG
Source organism: Odocoileus hemionus (assembly GCA_020976825.1). Classification (NCBI taxonomy): domain Eukaryota; kingdom Metazoa; phylum Chordata; class Mammalia; order Artiodactyla; family Cervidae; genus Odocoileus; species Odocoileus hemionus. The sequence continues at coordinate 28,607 of JAJLRB010005485.1, read as the reverse complement.
CCTGGTACGGGTCTTGTTCATAGGAAATGCAGAATACTGGATGTGGGTAGCCTTTTTCCCTTCTCCAGGGGATCTTCCCAACCCATCGGGGATCGAACTCCATGGTCTTCTGCACTCGCAGGCTAGATTCTTTACCCAGCTGAGCAACTTAAAACTTTGCTACCCTATGTGTAGACCAGTGCTAAGTTTACTGACTTTTTTTCCTCGTAAACTTCTTATAGATGAGCTCAGGATTCTTCTATCAAACAATTAATATCATCTGCATATGGGCACAGGTTTTTTTTTCCCTTTAACAACCTTTGAGCCTTTTTTAAGTTTAGGTTCCTTCACTGCATTATTGGCTAGGGGGCCTTCAACACAAAGTTTTAAGACAGGGGGAATATAGTTTTCTCTCTGATATTAGGGAAAAGCCACTCCATCCCTTTTTCATGATTTAAGTATGATGTGGGCTAGCTAATTATCAACAGAAATTTCAAATCAATCAAACTAGAATGAAGATACTCACCTCACACCAGTCAGAATAGAGTTTTACATTATAAGTGATGGCGATTGAGGTCTTACTTATGACGAAAAGAAAAACATCAAGACTTACACTGTTGGTGACAATGTAAATTGGTTACAGCCACGACGGATCGAACAGTAGATGAGGTTCCTTAAAAAAACTAAGTTTTGTAAAGTTATCTAGCTATTTCGACAGCTTACCACTATACTTTTTTTCTTCACTTCCCAGCAATCCCCAACTTCATTTTCACCTGGGCACATATTTGGAGAAAATCTAGTTTGAAACATACATGCACCTCTATGTTCAACACAGCAGATATTTACATATGGCGAACACATGAAAGCAATCTAAATGCTTATTAACAACAAGTTGGGGGTGGAATAGGAAGATGTGGTTACATATACAAATGGAGTACTACTATGGCAATAAAAAGAAACAAAATAATGCCATTTGGCCAAGCAACATGGGTGGACCTAGAGTCTAATTATACTTTAAAATGATTCTAAGTCAGAGACAGAAAGACAAATATCATAAGATATTATTTACATGTGAAATCTTAAAAAAACAATAAAAATAAACTTATTTATAAAATTGAGGAACAGACTGCACAGACTTCACTGGAGAAGGAAATGGCAACCCACTCCAGTGTTCTTGCCTGGAGAATCCCAGGGATGGGGTTGCACAGAGTCGGACACGACTGAAGTGACTTAGCAGCATACAGACTACTACATTTAAAATAGATAATCTATAAAGACCTACTGTATAGCACAAGAAAACTCAATTCAATTTTTCTGTAATAACTTAAAAGGGAAAATAATTTGAAAAAGAATAGATATATGTATAATTGAATCACTTTACTGCATACCTAAAACTAACATATTTTTAATCAACTATACTCCAGTATTGGAGATGGAAATGGCAACCACTCCAGTATTCTTGTCTGGAAAATCCCATGGACAGAGGAGCCTGGTGGGCTACAGTTAATGGGGTAGCAAAGAGTAGGACATGACTGAGCGACTGAGCACATACTCAAATATAAAATAAAAATTAAAAAAATAAAAATGTATGATGTTAGCTGCGGGTTTTTCAGTTTTTACAGATGCCTTTTATTAAATTCAAAAGAAGCTCTATTTATAGTTTGATGAGTATTTTTATCATAGATAGATACCTGTCTTTGTAAAATAATTTTTCTGAATCTTTTAAAATAATGAAATCTTCTCCTTTGTTCTCTGAATATACTTTTGAATGACATTAATTGATTATCTTAATATTAAAACATGCATTCTGGACTGGACCTAGAACAATAGACTGGTTCCAAATAGGAAAAGGAGAACGTCAAGGCTGTATATTGTCACCCTGCTTATTTAACTTATATGCAGAGTACATCATGAGAAATGCTGGGCTGGATGAAGCACAAGTTGAAATCAAGATTGCCAGGAGAAATATCAATAACCTCAGATGTGCAGATACCACCACCCATATGGCAGAAAGTGAAGAAGAACTAAAGAGCCTCTTGATGAAAGTGAAAGAGGAGAGTGAAAAAGTTTGCTTAAAGCTCAACATTCAGAAAACAAAGATCATGGCATCTGGTCCCATCACTTCATGGCAAATAGATGGGGAAATATGTCAGACTTTATTTTTTGGGGCTCCAAAGTCACTGCAGATGGTGACTGCAGCCATGAAATTAAAAGACGTTTACTTCTTGGAAGGAAAGTTATGGCCAACCTAGACAGCATATTAAAAAGCAGAGACATTACTTTGCCAACAAATGTCTGTCTATTCAAAGCTATGGTTTTTCCAGTGGTCATTTATGGATGTGAGAGTTAGACCATAAAGAAGGTTGAGTGCTGAAGAACTGATGCTTTTGAACTGTGGTGTTGGAGAAGACTCTTGAGAGTCCCTTGGACTGCAAGGAGATCCAACCAGTCCATCCTAAAGGAGATTACTCCTGGGTGTTCATTGGAAGGACTGATACTGAAGCTGAAACTTCAATACTTTGGCCACATGATGCAAAGAGCTGACTCATTTCAAAAGACCCTGATACTGGGAAAGATTGAGGGCAGGAAGAGAAGGGAACGACAGAGGATGAGATAGTTGGGTGGCATCACTGACCCAATGGACATGGGTTTGGGTGGACCCTAGGAGTTGGTGATGGACAGGGAGGCCTGGCGTGCTGCAGTTCATGGGGTCGCAAAGAGTCAGACACAACTGAGCGACTGAACTGAAAAACATGCATTCTGGAGGTAAATTCTATTTAGTCATGATTTTTTATCTTCTTATACATACCTGGATTAGATACACTGATCTCTTGTTTATGATTTTGCATTTAAATTTTTAAGGGATATTATGTCATAGTTTTCTTCTAATATTGTTCTGTGGCTGTGACATGAAGGTAATGCTGGCCTCATAAAATGAGTATGAAAAAGTATTCCCTCACCCTTTATTTTCTGAAAGGGTTTGTGACTGGTATCATTTATTTCTTAAATGTTCATTAAGATTCAACAATAAAACCATCAGAGACTGGAGTTTTCTCACTGAGAAGATTATTAACTATAAATCCACATTCAGTAATACATAGATATAGCACTATTCAGATTATCTGTATATATTCTTGACTGAGTTTGATAGTTTGAATCTTTCAAGGAATTTGTCATTTCATCTAAGTTTTAGAATTTGTTTCCATAAAGTTGTTAATGACATTCTCTTATTATTTTTTTAATGTCTGTAGGATCTGCAGTGATATCCACTTTTTCATTCATGATGCTGGTGAACTGCATCCTATCTTTTTTTTTTTTTTAAGTCTTAACTAGTATAGCCAGAAGTTGTGAATTTCATTCATCTTTACCCCCAAAACCAGATTTCGGCTTTATTATCTCCATTATTTAATCTGTTTTATAATCTTTAGATTGCTACACACACCTTTACTATTTTCATATTTCTAATGGTTTAGAGCTGACTTTTTTTTCTTGTTTTTCTACTTTCATGAGATGGAATCTTAGTTCAAGGGATTTAGACCTCAATTCTTTATTAAAACATGTATTTTAAGCTATTAAATTTCCTCTTGGCACTTTTTGGTGTGTATGTGTGTGTGGTTTACCTAGATGTCTTATTATTAATTTCTAATTTAATTCTATTGTGGTTAGAGAATATACTCTGAATGGTTTCAATATATTTAATTATGAGGCTCTTTTTATGGCTCAGCATACAGTTTATTTTTGTGAATTTACCATATACACTTGAAAAAAATTGTATATTCTGCAGTAGTCTGGTATAGTTTTCCATAAATATAAATCAAGTCACTGGTTTATAGTATGGTTCCAAATATCTATGATTTAACTAAATGTTGGCTAGTTATTTTGTGGGGATTTTTGAGAAAAGGAGTTAAAATCTCCTTAAAAAGTATCTGGAAATATCTTTTTCCTATCCTTGGTGGTGGTGTAGTCATGAAGTCATATCCTACTCTTGCAACCTCATGGACTGTGGCCTGCCAGGCTCCTCTGTCCATGGGATTTTCCAGGCAAGAATACTGGAGTGGGTTGCCATTTCCTTCTCCAGGGGATCTTCCCAACTCGGGAATTGAACCTGGGTCTCCTGTATTGTAGGCATATTCTTTACCAACTGAGCTACAAGGGAAGCCCTAATACAGTGAAAGTGAAAGTCGCTCAGTCAGCTGTTTCCAAGTCTTTGCAACCTCATGAACTATACAGTCCTTGGAATTCTCCAGGCCAGAATACTGGAGTGGGTAGCCATTCCCTTCTCCAGGGAATCTTCGCAACCCAGATATCGAACCAAGGTCTCCTGCATTGCAGGTGGATTCTTTACCAGATGAGCCACCAAGAGTGTTCTCAATTTCTATTTTACTTATTTTGAGGCTCTGTAATTAGGCCCATGGGCTTTCCTGGTGGCTCAGTGGTAAAGAACCCACCTGCCAATGCAGGAGACCCAGGTTTTATCCCTAGTCAGGAAGATCCCCTGGAGAAGGGACTGGCTACAAACTCTAGTACTCTTGTCTACAGAATTCCATGGACAGAGGAGCCTGGTGGGCTACAGTCTGTGGGGTCACAAAGAGTAAGACATGACTGAGTGACTAACACTTAACACTTTTCACATAGGCCTCAGCAAATTGGAGCCATGATCCTGGATGAAATTACGAAGGAAGGAAACATTAACAATTGCAGAAAAAAGGACTGAAGACTGAATCCTGGAGTACTCCCAAGTTGAGGAGTCATAAAAGCAAGGAGGAACCAGGAAAAGTGACTTGAGTATAGAGTAAATGACCCATTAGGTATTAGGAAAATCAAATAATTGTTTCAAGAAAATTGGATTAACATAACATGTCAAAGGTTGCTAACGAATAAAATAAAATGAGGACTAAAAATTAGCAAGTGAAATTGGAATCATGTGCACTATTTATGACCTTCAAAGAGTAGCTTTTATAAAATGGTTGAAACAAGCTCTTCAGTGGATTTCAAGAAAAAATGGACAAGAAAAGGTGGAAACAACTGGGAAACGTGCAAGCTTTTTGAGTATATTTTCTGCAAGGGGAAGTAGAGACATGGGACAGTAACTGAAGGAGGAGGAGTCAGGAGAGGTACCACTTTTAATAAGAAATATTACAGATTGTGTATTTGCTAACTGAAATAATCTAACCAAGACAAAAAAAAATTAAGGATGCCAGACATCAGTTGGCAAAACATTTTCTCTAAAGAATCTGATACTAAATATTTTCGACTTTCAGGGCCATATGGTCTCTTTCACAGCTACTAAGTTCTGTCCTTGCAGCACAAAAGTAATCGCAGATAACATGTAAGTGAATGGCCATGGTTGCATTCCAATGAAACTTTACTAACAGATGAAAGGCAGAATTTGGATTGCGGGTCATAGTTTATTGGCACCTGATGCAGGAAGAAAAATAATAGTATAAAAAACTAAATCCTTGTGTAGGCAAGCCCTGATGGGATCCAGTGTTCAAGTATATAGATTACCATTTCATTAAAAAAAAAAGAGAGAAAGTTCATTCAGTTTAATATCATGTGAAGTGAAACAGGAGTTCTGATACAGACAGAATGGAAGATCACGATTATAAAGCATGTAGAACTTTTCTGATTGTTTCTAATTTCCCTATGTTCAGTTCAATTTAGTCACTCAGTCATGTCCAACTCTTTGCGAACCCATGGACTGCAGCACGCCAGGCTTCCCTGCTCATCACCAACTCCAAGAGCTTGCTCAAACTCAGGTCCATCAAGTCGGTGATGCCATCCAACCATCTCATCCTCTGTCGTCCCCTTCTCCTCTTGACTTCAGTCTTTCCCAGTATCAGGGTCTTTTCCAATGAGTCAGTTCTTTGCATCAGGTGGCCAAAGTATTGGAGCTTCAGCTTCAGCATCAGTCCTTCCAATGAACATTCAGGACTGATTTCCTTTAGGATGGACTGGTTGGATCTCATTAAATTAAATTAAAACTCACATTCAAATTTCCCATGTTAGGAAATGTCAAATCAATCCACCATTCAAAAAACAAAGATCATTGATTACACAATTCGTCTCTGAATTGAACATCTTCAGCGTTTTTTTTTTTTTTTTAATATTTATTATTTACTTATTTGGCTGCCGCGGGTCTTATTTGTGGCAGGCAGAATCTTTAGTTGTGGCATGTGGGATCTCGTTTCCTGACCAGGATTGATCCAGGCCCCCTTCATTGGGAGCATGGAGTCTTAGTCACTGGACCACCAGGGAAGTCCCACATCTTCAGCTTTATCTACCCCAGGCACAACCCCTGCTACCATTAATGAGTCATTACTTTCTCCTTGAAAATGTCTTTTTTTCTACCTATAAGGCTGTTAATCATAATATGCCTTTATCAAAATGATAAATGAATACATTCAGGTGACTCTACCTTTCTCTCCACATCTAAGCTCTAATTTCCTCTGTATTAGTTTCAATATTAGGCAGGGAATAACTAGTGGCAAACATGGCCACTGGCAGGTAAAAATCTGCCTTGTATCATCTTTTACAAAAGGGGTTTTTAAAAAATTAAATGCCTCGGGTTTTTTCCCCCTTGGGAAATTTCCATTTTTTTTGGTTTTTTGGGGTTTGCCAATGAAAGGGGGCGGGGGTTCAGCCCCCGGGTTGAAGAACTAAGAGGGTAACATGTTTAAACAGAAAAAGCCCAAAAAGTTTTAAAAAATTAATCCTTTTTTCCCTGCTACCTCAAAAAGAAGTCAAGGGATGGAGATAAGTGGCTTTTTTTGAGGCTTTATGATGGGAGCTTTATTATTTGTTGGGTCCTGTGACCCCTTTAATGAAAATTTAGTTTGATATTAGCAGTTTTTTTTTTTGGGGGGGGGAAATATGCTTAAACACTTTGTAATTAGTTTTTATGCAAATTTTCATGTTTAAAGGGGATTTTACTTTAATTTTAAACATTTATTTGTATTTAAAATGAAACAGAAACCATTGATTTTGGGCTTCCCGGGGGCCTGGAAAACCTTTTAAAAGGCCGGAGAAAATAAAAGGAAAAAACATTGTTGGTGATCCAGGGGATGGTGTTAATGCAATTAAAAATTGAAAACTACATTTTTTAAAAAGGGGAACTGTTTCTCCTGGAAAAGCAAATTCTTTTTATATTAGGTTTGTTGCAAAAGAAATTTGGGCAGTTTTGCATTGCTGAATTTTACGTTTGAAAATTGGATTTTAATTTTTTTAAAAAAAAGTGGCTATGTTTACATCATTTTAAAATATTCATTTCTAAAATTTTTAAGTTCTTTGCTGTTAATTTAATATTTTTTTTTTTAAAGATTTGGGAAAACCTGATGCTGGGCCCGAAGAGCAAATTCGAGTGGGAAAAAAAGGGAAAAATAAAAAAATTTATTCCTTTTAATGGGTTCTCCCAAAACCCCAAATTCTGTTTTTTTCTTCTTTAAAATTTTTTAAAAAATAAGATTTTTCCAAAGAAAAAAAAGATGGGGGGAATGTTTTTTAACCTTTATTGTACAAAGCAATTCAAAATATATCCCAAAATTCACCACTCCCTCCCCTTGAGACCCTTTTTAAAGTGGGGCCACACATTTTTCCCTAAACTTACATTACAAAGGAAGACAAAAGACCCTTCTTAGAAATTTCCTTTCCTAGCTATTTGCTTTAAATTTCCCAAAAAATTTTTTCCCCTATGTAATGCTCGTTTAGTAGGGAAATATTTTTTTTTTTTAAAATTTGGTGTATATTTTCTTTCCCACTGTTGTGTCATTTTCTGTGTAAAAAGCGAAGTCAATCAAAATTTATGTATACAATATCCCCCTATTTTTGGGAAATTTTTTCCCCAAATTAGGTCACCACAGATTTATTAAAGTAGAGTTCCCTGTACTTTTAAAAGTCTTTTCTAATTTAGTTTTAGAAATCTTTTTTAAATTAATTTTTGGAATATTTTGTCAATCTTATTTCCCAATTTTCTTTCCACCCCATTTTCCCCCCTTTGCATCCTAATTTAAATTTTTCCTAAAGGGTCTGTGTCTCTATTTCTGTTTTGCAAATAAAGAAAATCTATCCCATTTTTATAGTTTCCCCAATTTACATGTGTTAATATCCCAAATTTTTTTTTCTCTTTTAAACTTATGGGAAAATGGTTATTTCTTTTGGGCAAAAATTATTGTATTTTAAACATACTAAGTTTTTAGAAAGTTTTTTTTATTTTGGTGAAGGAGTGTTTTTTGGGCCCCCAACTTTTATTACAGAAGGTGTTGTGAATGAACGAGAGATTTCAAAGAATATTGAAAGGGGGTTTCAGATATTTGGGGGAAAATTATGTTTTCTGGAGATGGAATATTTTTACAAGTGCTTTAAAACCCCGCCGTTTTTCCCTTTTCTAAATTTTAAAGTAATTGCCAATTTGGTGCTGCAAAATTCTTTTTGGGGCTTGAGGTCAACTTTAAACTTTGGGTCTATGGGAAAAAGGGCGTTCAGGACCTTATAAAACATTTTTTTAAAGAAAAAAAACTAGAAAAATTTTTAAAAAAAATTCCCCCACCCAAAATTTAAAATTTTTGGGTATGGGAATTTTTCCCGAAAATACCCCCTCACCTGCATGCGGGCAGATTAAAAAATGTTTTTACTGTGGGAAACAATATTTTTTTTCCCTCCCCCCAAGGCAGATGCCCCTAATTCCTAAAAAAAATAACAAAAGGGGGGGAAATGGGAATCAATGTAACAAATGACAGATCTTTTTCTTGTTTTACGGGGAATTTGGAACTTACAAAATTTTACAAAGTTTTAAAAGGCATTTAAAAACCAATGGTTGAGAGTACAGATGCGGGAAATTCCAATTCAAAATCAAGGGGAAAGTTACTCTCTGGTTTCTCAAATAAAAATTAGATAATCAGTAATATCCAATTTTTTTATGGTTTTAAAAAGGGAGTAATTTTAAAAATTATTTGTTCAAAAATTGTAAAAAATTTTTAAAACAGTGCCTTTGACAACAAATGTCAGAAAAATTTTTAAAAAGAAAATTTAACGTAAGGGAAATTTTATTGATTTTAAAGGAACGGGTGCGGGGAAAAAAATTTTTGGGGGGGGGGGGAATTCACGCCTCAAACTGTGATGTAATAAAAAAAAAATTGGGAAATTTTCACAACGGGAATTTTTTCTCCCACATCATTTCCCCCTCTTTTCTACTACAAGTACAGCCAGAATTTCTAAGATGCTTGGGCAGATTATTCTATCCCTTTTTTTTTCCCAGAATGGGAAAGAAAAAAAATTTTTTTTTTCCAATCTCAGAGTTTTTAGCATTTTTTTAAAATTTAATTTTTTAAAAAATAAACTTTGGCATGACTTCAATGGTTATGTTGATCTTCTTTGGAAACAAGAAAAAACTGAATTGAAAAATAACCCCAGTTATTTTTTTTTCAAATTAAGAAATGGGGGGAAAGGGTTTAAATTGATACAGCCACTCTGGGAACAGAAATAAAGGGTTTCCCCTTAAAAAAAAAAAACAGAACTCCCATAGACCCAGAAAACCCACCCCTGGGCATTTACCCAGGGAAAACCAAAAATTCAAAAAGATACATGTAACCCCAGTGTTCATTTCGGCACTTTTTAAATACCCAGGACTTGGAAGAAACCTAAGTGTCCACTGACGGGATGAAGGAAAAAAAGGGAAATTTTGTGATATATTTATATATATACACACAAAAACACAATATGTAATATTACTCGGGCCATAAAAAGGAATGTTTTTGCCTTTTTGGCAGAGACATGGATGGCCCTTAGAGGCTGTCATAAAGAGTTTAATAAACAGAAAAAAAGGAAAAAAAAATATTAAAATTTTAATTTAACAAAATATGTGGAAATCTGGGAAAAATGGTTTTAGATAAAATTATTTGAAAAGCGGGAAATAGAGCACAGATGTAGAGAACGAACATAGGATCCCAAAGGGGGGGGGAAAGGGGGTGGATGAGGGGTTTTTTTCGTTAAACATTATACACTACTATGTAAAAACAAAAAAAAATTAACGAGAAATATATATTTTTGTTGTTTTGTTGTTCATTTTCAAAGGGTCATGTCCAACTTTTTGCAACCCCATGGACTACAGCATGCCAGGTTTCCCCTTTTCCTTCACTATCCCCCAGGTTTGTTTCTTTTTTTTTTTTTTTTCCCAAGTTTTCCCCAACGAATGTCCATTGGTGGGTAATGCATTCAACCAATCATCCTTTCCCAATCCCTTCTCTTGGGGAATTTTTACGGGGTGTTCCAGGGGTGTTACAAATGAGAAAAAAATCCAAAAAAGGGGGGGATTGTGTATATATACCACACACCCCCATTTTATATAGCGGATTCACACGGGCTGTTTTGGGCAAAAAACAACACAAAAATTGTAAAGCAACTATATTTTAATAAAAAAAAAAAAAAAAAAATTTTGGGACAAATTTGAAATGAAACAATTTTCTGACCCTTTTTTGGGAAAAAGCTGCACCATTAGAGAGGCCCATTAACTTTCGGGGATTTTGGGGAAAATCAGTGGGGAAATTGCTAATTGCTTTTGGGCCCCACAGGGGGAGCCCCAGGGATACCAAATTACGATGGCAGCACCCAATTTTCCTAAAAGACCTGGATTTTTAGGGGTTTTTAAAAGTTTTAAAAGTGCCTCCAGTGCCAAAGTCTTTAAAACGGGGAAATGTTTTAGGCACAGGGAAGAAATCTAACAAAATTTGAAAAAAACCCCGTCGGGCTTTAACAAATAATAGGGGGCACCCAAAAAAATTTGTTTGGGCTTCATGTCAGGTTTAGGCTTTTCCCATTAATTCTGATATGTCATAAAAAGATACAAACCCAATTGAAAACCCACAAAGAAAAAACCTTGTCAAAAAATGGGACAAGAATAAGGGGAAAAAATTTTTTTAAAATTACCCTTTTCATTATATATTTGCACCCTTCCTCATATTTAAAAAAGGCTTCTTTTTTTTAAAGAATTTAAAAAATCCCACAGTCTTGTGTGGGACTGGTTTTCCCAACCTTTCCAAAAAAGGCCCCTTTTGGGGGAAAATGGGTCTAAATTTTTTAAAATGGGGGAAAACTGAGAAAGATGTTGGATTTATTAATGGGGTTTTTAAAGAACTAAAAATATTAATTATTTTATTTAAATTTAAGGGCTTTTTATCACAGAAATTTTAAAGGAAAATTTTTTTAAATTTTTATTTTGTATTGGGGTAAGCCAATTAAAAATGCTGTGACAGTTTCAGGTAAACAGTAAAGGGACTCAAAAAAAATAAACTTTGTATCCATTCGCCCCCAAATATTTTCAGGGAAAGGATCTTTTTTCTTTTTTTTTTTTTTTAGTTGAAAGATGGGGATCTAGTTCTTTGACCGGGGAACAAAACCCAGGTCCCCGGGCATAGGGAGGGGGAAAAGTCTTACCCATTGGCCATCAGGGAAGCCCCTGAATTTTTAAATTATTACTTTTTCCCTTTTCCCTTTTAAAAAAAACTATTTTTTGAAGGGCTATCTCCCCTTTTAGTTTTTTTTGGGAAATGTGGTGCATTTTTTGGAATATTTCCATTATAGCTTTTCCCCAAAACCAGGGAATGATTCCAACTACATTTTTAAATTCTTTCATTCTCATAAGGGGGAAATAATAGTTCATTCAATGAAAGGGTCTTTAACTTTTTCTCTATTAAAAATATTCTATTTGTTTTTTCCACAAATAATGCTCTTTTTTAGCATTTTTTTCTCTGCTTCATTGCCCCAAAAAATTTACATACAAAAAAATTTTACATCCATTTTGAAGTGAACAGTTTGATAATTTTTGAAAATTATAGTGTTTCTACCCAAATTCCATGAATATGATAGACAATTTTTAAATCAATTCAAAAAGTTCCCTAGTGACCCCGGGTATTTTTTTCCCTAACCCAAATTCCCCCAAGCAAAAAACTACTGCTCTGCTTTAAATTTCATTTAAATTTTTTTTTTTTTTTTTGAACTTGATATAAATAGGAATCATATACTTTCCCAGCCTTTTTTGTTTTACTAAGTTAGTTTACTCAAAATTGGGGCCATAAGTTTTTAAGACTCATCCATGTTTATAATAAAAACCCTTGTTTTTAAAATATCAGAAATTTTCCTTTTTTTTTACGGGTATTTTTCCCCATATTTGGGGGATATACCATTGTTTGTTTATTCAATAAACCCTTATGGGATACAAATTTTTTCCCTTCCAGGTTGGAGCTAAAATAAATAATGTTTATTTTGGGAAAATTTTTTTGTGTTAGTATGTGATGGTTAATTTCTTTGTGTCAACTTGACGGGCCCTTTTGGAGTGCACGATATTTTGGGAAAACTTTAAATTCTGAATGGTCTGTGAAGGCATTTTTCAGTTAGTTTAAATTTATTTGGGAATCTGTACAAAAAGGGCCCAAAATGCCCTCCAAGGTGTATGGCCCCATCCAATCATTAAAGGGGCCTTGAATACGAAAAAAATTTCTGCCCTTTCTCTCAAATAAGGGGAACCCCTGCTCTCCCTGATTGAGCTGAAACTTTTGGTTTTTTCCACCCTTTGGACTAAAGACTGAAACATCATTTTTCCCGTGAGTCTCAACCCCTTGCCAGCTTTCCAGCAAAGGAATTATACCTTTTTTGTTTTCCCTGGGCCTCCAGCGCGACTCGATCTTGAGATTTTCAGACCCCAAAATGAGAGACAATTGTTTTTAATAATAAATATTTATCTATCTCCCTTTACATACAAAATACTTATACATACTAACGGTTCCATTTCTTGGGGGAACCCCTAAAAAAAAGATTTTTCACCTATTTTTTCTTTTTTACTTGGATAAATCCCTTAGGAGGGGGTTTTGCGGGGGTCATAAGTGCTGTTTTAATTGCTGTTGTTTAAATTGATAAAAATTTTTTTTTCAAAATGGCTACACCAGCTTGCACCCCTACTAGAAATTTGGGCCTTCTTATACTTGTAAAATTTTTATTTAGTTTTTTAATTTATTTTTTAGTTTTCAATTCTAGTTTTTGTATAAATTCTGGTTTTAAAATTTTTAAAATTTCTCTGAAATAGTGATGCTGAAATTTTTTTTCATACAATTACTGCTCATACAATATTTTCATTTTTTAAAAATATTTCTTTAAATTTTAAACCTAAAAAAATTGGTTGGGTCTTTTAGTATTGATTTAAATTTGCTTCAGTTTTTTCTGAATAAAGATTTTCTGCAAAAGTAAGACTTGAAAAAAATTTTCTCCCATTTTGTGGTGACAATTTTTTTTTCCTTTAAACCAGGGTCTTTCAAAGAAAAAGAGTCTATTTTTGTTTTTTATTTTCTTTTATGAATCTGGTTTTTTACTTTTTAAGAAACTTTTCAAAGCCCAATATAAACTGAGATTTCACCCTTTATTTTCTTCAGGAGTTTTTTTTAAATTTTTTTTTTCCTTCCCTAACTTTTGGTTAAATTTCCCTTTTTAAAGCTAAATTTTGTATTTTGTAAAGAAAGGCTATTTTTTTTTTTTTTACCATCCCAAGTGTCCAGTAACATTTTTTGAAGGTACCCTTTCCCCCCTTTTTCAATTGCCTTAACCCCCTATCCCCAAAAACAAAAAACCAAAATATGGGGGACCTTTTTCCTGAAATTTTTATTTTATTAAATTTAAAAAACTTGATTTAAACAAGCAGTGGAGGAAATGGAAATTTTCCCGGTGAGATTTTAAAAAAATGGGAAAAAGGGACAATGCTTTTTAAAAAATTTTTTTGCACTCAATATGCCAGCAAATTCGGAAAAGGCTGGGCCAGGGGATTTTTAAAAAGGTCATTTTGCATTCCAACCCAAAAAAGGGGCAGTGGCAAAGAAATTTCCCAAAACTATTGCACAATTGGGCCATTCATTTCACAGGCTAGCAAGGTAAGCCCCAAAATCCTTAAAACCTGGGCTTAAACAGTATGGAACAGAGAATTTCCAGTATAAAAAACTGGTTTTAGAAAAGGCAAGGAACCAGAAAAATAAAATTTGGGCCAAAAAATCCCGGATCACAAAAAAAGGAAAGGGGAAATTTCCAAAAAACACTACTTCGGGTTTCTAGACTATGCTAAACCCTTTGGGACTGTTTTGAATAACAACCAAATTTTGGGGAAAAATTTCTTCAAAAGAGGGAATCCCAAAAATCATTTTACCTGTCTCCTAAAGAAACCTGAAAATGCGGGTAAGAAGCAACAGCTAGAATCTTACAGGGGAAAAACCGACTGGCTAAAAACTGGGCCCCAAGGTACAACAGGCTGGGATATTGTCACCCTGTTATATTCAGAGTACACCATGGAAATGCCAGGGTGGGAAAGAAGCACAAGATGGGAAAACAAAAACCTGCCAGGAAAAAATCCAAAAAAAACCTCAGATAGCAGATATACCCCCTAATGGAAGAAAGCCCAAAAAAAAAACTTAAAGACCCTCTTGATGAAAATGAAAAGGGGGAGAGTGAAAAAGGGGTGGCCTTTTTAAAAAATCAGCATTCAAAACACAATTCATGGCATTTCCCGGGCCCCCTCACTTCCCAAAGGGAAACAGATTGGGGAAAAAAAAATTTTAACCCTTTGGGAGATTTTATTTTCCTGGGCTCCAAAAAACACTGTGGAAAAGTGACTGCAGCCCTGAAAATTTAAAAAAGTTTGCTCCTTTTGGGAAGGGAAAATTATTTCCAAACCCAGATAGCATTTTAAAAAGCAAGACGTTACTTGGGTTACAAAGAACCCTTCCCGTCAAGGGTTTTTGTTTTTCTAGGGATCATGTGTGAATTGAGAGTTTGGGCCCCTAAAGAAGCCTAGCTCCAAATCTGGGTGCTTTTTAAACTGTTTGGGTTTTGGAGGGAAAACTCTTGAGATCCCTTGGGGAGCAAAGGGGAAACCAACCAGTCCATCTGAAAAAGGGAAAACAGCCCTTTAATTTTGTTGGAAGGGGCTGATGCTTAAAAGTGAAACTCCCCAAACCCCTTTGGGCCCCCTGATGTGAAAGAAAATGACTCTTAGTAAAGACCTGATGCTGGGAAGGGTTGAAGGGGAGGAGAAAAGGGGGCGACAGAGGATGAGATGGTTGGATGGGGATCACCAAAAAGTGTTTTAAATAAACTCCAAGGGGGTTTTGGAAAGGAAAAAGGGAGGCCCGGCATTTCTGCATCCATGGGGGTGTAAGGGTCAGACATTTACTGAGCAAAATGAACTGAACTGAAATGAATATAAATTGTAGTTTCAAAATTTTTAAAAATGAAAATAAAAATTTTGATCAAAAATATAAATTTCTAGGGGAAAAATTCAAAATTGTTTTTGGGGAAAGTTGCTCACATAAAAATAAATTTATCTTTTAAGTGTAAAAAACGTAAGATAAAACCCAAGGGGAAATATATTTTATTTTTAAATATAAATATAATAAAGGGGTAAATCTGGGTTTAAAAATAAAATACCCGCAAAAGTAAATGTCCCTTTTCCCTTTATTTTCCCTCAATATGTAGCTTTTTTGAAGGGGGAAAAGGGGGGAATGAGTTAGCAGCCCATTTTAAAACAATTTTGTACTATCTCAACAAAAACAGCACTCCCCTCTGCTTTTTGTACTCCACCCCCCCCAACCTAAAGCTTGGGAACAAATAAAAACAAAATAAATCAAAAAGGGCACCCCCTATTACCAAGTTTTCAGTTTACCTTAGGGGATCCCTCTTTCCCCTCCCTCTCCCCCTAATAAAATTTTTTCAGGGGAAATTAAGGGAAATTTTGTCTCTCTTTTCAGTTTTCAGAACCCCCTGACTCTCTTTTTAATCTGAAAGAGGTTGGGGGGGATCAGTTCATAACACTGATTTTTTTTTTCCCGACTTTAAATTTACAGTCCTATTTAAGATCAAATTTTACATAATCCCTTTTTTTTATGTCCCTTAGCTAAAATCGTTTTTATACCTACTTTGGGGACAGTCATAAGACATACCTCACCCCATGTATTTTTAAAAACACATTACTGTATACACAAAATTTTAAGCATTACATTTTTAAAGTGATGCTGAGCAAGGGGCCTTTGGGGGCTCCCAGGCATGGAGGGCCCTTTTTTTTTCCCTTTTTTTTTTAGGCAAAATTTCTCCAGCCTCCCCTGACCTTTCCCCGAGTTCCCAAAAAAGCAGATTTTAACTATTTAAGTAATCAAGGATGGAAACCCCCAGGAAACCCCCTGAGGCAACATTTAAAAGGGGCCCCGAGAAGCTCATCAAGATTAGGCCCATTATTTAAATTTTTTTACGATATCACCTGAGTAAAAAAACATTAGGGGTTTTATAAAGCCCATATCTGTTTTTTTTTTAAAAACCCGTATGTTTTTATACCTTGACCACCCGAGACCCTGAACACACCCTAAAACTTCCCTTTTTAAAAAACCCCGCAGAAGAAAAAAAACACAAGACTATACTACCTTGATTTCCTTTTCACATGCACCTCCCGGCTTATAAACCCTTCACCTTACCTTGTTTAACTTAAAGAACCTATGAGCCAAAGCCCCGTTTGGGGGCCCCCCAAAAATGGGGGGTCTGGTGGAATTTTTGCAAAATGTTTGGGCCACTGGGGAAAAGGGGAAAGGCAAAAACCCCTTCAAAATTCGCCTTGAGAACCCCCCGAAAAAAGTATGAAAAAACAAAAAGCAGGGGCACTGAAAAATAACCCCCCCCGGTTTGGGAGGTGCCCCATTTGCTTACGGAAAAGGGGTGGAGAAATAACCTCAAAAGAATGAAAAGAGGAGCCCCAAACAAAAAAAAAACACCCAAGGGTTTTGGAAGGACGTTGGTGGAGGCAAACTCGGGCCCATGCTGTCAAGAGCAATATGCAAAGGAACCTGGAAAGTTTTGGCCCATCAATCAAGGCAAATTTGGGAAATGGTTTTAAACAAAGGGTTTGGGAAGAGTGAACATTGACATTTTAGGGAAAACAGCAAACAAAATGGACTAGAATTTGGGTTTTAAATTTTAAATCGAAAGACCATTGAGTTATCTACTACTGGGGTTTAAACTTTCTGATTAAACCACTACTGTGGGGAAGAATCCCTTAGAACAAATGGGGTAGCCATCATAGTCAAAAAAAAAGAGTCTGAAATGCAAATTCTTGGATGCAGGCCCAAAAACGACAGAAGATCTCTGTTTTTGTCCAAGGCCCAAAACCCTTCAAAAATCACGGTAATCAAGTCTATGCCCCGGGCCAGTAATGCTGAAGAAGGGGAAGCCCGAAGGGTTTCTATGAAGACTACAATACTTTCTTTAAAAAATTTTCACCCCAAAAAAAAAATGTCATTCTCATTATAGGGGACCGGAATGCCCAAAAAATAGGGAAAATCAAGAAACAAATGGAGTGGGCAGGGGAAATTTGGCTTGGGCTACCCGGGAAAAAGCAGGGCAAAGGTTTAAAAGAGGTTTTTGCCAAAAAAATACACTGGTCACAGCAAACACCCTCTTTAAAAAACCCCAAGAGGAACTCTACCCCCATGGAAATCACCAATTGGGAGACACTGAAAACGACTGATTTTATTTTTGCCCAAAGATGGAAAAACTCTATACAGGCAGCAAAAACAAGACCCGGGGCTGACTGTTGGGGGAATCAAAGGAAAATGTTATTGCCAAAATTTAGCCCTTTAAAATTTAAAAAAGTAGGGGAAAAACCACAAAATAATTTAGGTATGACCTAAATTTAAATCCCTAACAGTGGGAAGTGGGAAAAAAATAATTTAAGGGACTTGATCTGATAGACAGAGTCCTGATTTAACTATGGACAGAGGTTTGTTTACCCTTAAAAGGGGACAGAGAGCAAGAAAACCCTCCCCCAAGAGAAAAATGGGAAAAAAAGGGAAAATGGCTGTCTTTAAGGGGGCCTTACAAATAACTGGGGAAAAAAAAGAGAAAGTGAAAAGCCCAAAATTTGAAAAGGGGGAAAATTTTACCCATTTGAATTTCAGAATTTTAAAAAAAATAGCAAGGAAAGATAAAAAGCCCTTCCCCCCCCGTGATAAGTGCAAAAAATAGAGGAAAATAATTTTGAAAGGGAAAAACTAGAGATCTATTTTAAGGAAAAAATTTGGGTTTCAAAAGGGGAACCCTTTCATCAGAGATGGGGCTCAAAAAAAAGAAAAAAATGCTAAGGACCGAAAGAAGAAGAAGGGTGGGGAAGAATACACAGAAAGAACTGTACAAAAAAAAATCCTTTTTGACCCAGATAAACCCTGATGGTGTGATCACTCAAACCAGGGGGCCCGAAATCCTGGAATGCGAAGTCAAGTGGGTGTTAGGAAAAAATCCCCACAAAAAAAGTTACTGCAGGTGAGGGGTTCCCGCTTTAGGGGTTCTTCAAATCCAAAAGAAGAGGGTATGTAATGCAAAACCCCCAAAATGCCGCAAATTTTTTTAAAAAAAAAAGCAGTGGCCCACAGGGCTGGAAAAAGGCCCGTTTTTATCCCCAAACCCTAAAAAGGGAATGCCAAAGAATGTTTGAACCCACCACACAATTGCACTCATCTACACCCCTACTAAAATAATTTCTCAAAATTCTCCAAATAAAGGGTTCAAAAATAAAAATGAAACCCTGGGAAAATTTCCCGATGTTCAAAAATGGTTTTAGAAAAAAGGAAAAAGGAACAAAAGATCAAATCGCCAACATCTGCTGGGTCATTTTGAAAAAGCCAGAGTTCCAGAAAAAAAACTATTTCTGCTTTAATTTACTATGGGCCAAAGCTTTGGAAAAAAAAAATTTTGTGGTTGGAAAAAAAAAAAAAAATAAAAAAAAAAAAAAAAAATGGAAAAAAAAAATTTTTCAAAAAAAAAAAAGGGAAAAAAAAAAAAAAAAAAAAAACCACCTACCTTCCTATTAGAAATCCAACGCAGGCAGGAAAAAACAGTTAGAAAATGGGCATGGGAAAAAGGGGAACTGGTTCCAAATAGGAAAAAGGGGTTTCATCAGGCTGTAAATTGGGCACCCCTTTTGCAAAAAAAAAAAAAAAAAAAAAAAATTTTTAAAAAAAAAAAAAATTCTATGCAAAAGTACCCTTTTTGAGAAAAAGGTTGGGGTTTGGGTAACACAAAAATTTGGGAAAAAGATTTTTAGGAAAAATATCAATAACCCCCAGATATGCAATTACACCACACCTTTATGGCGAAAGGGAAGGGAAAAGCAAAAAAGCCCCTTTTGAAAAATGGAAAAAAGTTAAAGTGAAAAAATTTGGCCCCTTTAAAAATCAAAAATTCAGAAAAAAAGAAAACATGGGCATCCCCCTTCCAAACCTTCATTTGGGAAAAAAGATTGGGGAAAAAAGTGAGGGATTTTATTTTTTTGGGGCTCCCCAAAACCCTGCAGATGGTTTACTTTCAGCCATGAAATTAAAAGAAATCTTGTTTCCCTTTGGGAAAAAAAATTATTCCAAAAACCGACAGGGATATTAAGAAAACGAGACATTACTTTCCCAAATTTGATCCAAAATAGCCAAGGCTATGGTTTTTCCATATCAGTAAAGATGTTGGGGATTTGGCTATTAAAAAAAATTTAGCACCAAAGGTTGATGCTCTTGGGAAATGTCTTTTTGGGAAAAAAGACCCTTAGGATTAGGGGCCCAAAAATTAAAAACCTGCCAAGGGAGGGGTCCCAAACCCCCCCCCTTTTTTTCCCCCTTTTTTTCCCCCAAAGGGGGTCAGTCCTGAATGTTTATTGGAAGGACCCGAGTTGGCCCGAAACTCTAAAACTTGGTTTTTTTGATGAAAGAGTGACTCATTTTAAAAAGGGCCCTGAAAGGGTGGGGAAAAATTGAAAAGGGAGGAGGAAGGGGGGCAAAGGGGGGGGAGATGGTTTTGGGGTGCATCACCGACTCCCAAGGGGCATGAGTTCGAGGGAAAAATCGGGAGTTGGTGTGGGCAAAAAGGGGGCCTGGCGTGCTGCAGTCCATGGGGTATCAAAAGTCGGGGCACGAATAAGCACAATTGAACTGATTCATCAGGGAGGGAGGGTAAAAGTTTTAAGGTGCTAGCCTACTGTATTCTTTGCCCTGGCAAAGAAAAGAAACCACTCTTTCCCTTTTCCTCCATAACTGTCTCCATATTTGAGCTCAGGGATCAGTGCCAAAAAAAGAGTCAATTTTGGCAAACAAAACTAAGCAAATCGTAGGTGGGAAAACAATAGCAAATTTACTGAAGTGAAAAACCCAAATACATAAGCACGTGAATGCATGTTCCCGTCATAAGTAAAGTCCCCCTTCTTTGCCCCAAACCCCCGGACTGTAGCCCATCGGGTTTCCCGTGCCATGGGGATTTCCCAGGCAAGAACAGGAGTGGGTAGTCATTTTTTTTCTCCAAGGGGTCTTCCCAAAAAAAGGGATCAAACCCGGGTCTCCTGCATTTGGGGCAACCCCCCGACCCAGAAAAAAATGTTTTTTTTCATCATCCCCCAAAACCCCCCCCAAACCCCTTTTCCCCAAAAGATAAAGACCATCCTGACTTTCCCAAAAAAAGGAATTATGTGCCTGTTTTTCAATTAAAAATCATATAGAAAGTATTCTTTTATATATGGCTTTTTTTTGTTCCATTTTCCGGGGTTTTCATTAAAATTCATTTCCCCTTTTTTTTTCCTGTATATGCCATTTTAATTAAAAAGGGAAACTCATTTATCTACCCTTTATTTGGCTTTGGGTTTGGGTTTTTAAGGGTTTTGGGGTATTATGAATACTTTTTTTTAAAATTTTTCCCCTAAAATGGGGATAAATAAATATACATGGTTCCCTTTTTTTTGGGGGATATAAAACAGTGGTATTTTCGGATCAGTGGTTTTCAAATTAGAAAATTTGGTAGAACTGACAAATATTTTTCCCCAAAAATAGGGGTTCCTAAAAAACATCCCCCCTAAAAAGGGGCAAAAAAAGCTCCCCTTTCTTATATTCTTGCCAAAAATATTGCACATTTTCCCTCTTTTTAGTTTTATTCATTTTAGGGAAAAACCCACATCATTAAAAGTTTTAAAATTAAAAATTTTTGTAGTTATGAAAGAGGGGTTTTAAAATTTTCTAAGGTTTTTAGGGATTTTTATATTCACATTATGAAGGTTATTAAAAAAACTCTTGTCCCCTTTTTGAGTTTTCAATTTTTTTTCTTTAATTTTTTAGGGCCTTTTCAAATATTCTGGATACCAAAACTTTTTCAGTTTTTACGGGTTTTAAACACACTGGGGTTTTTTTTAATTTTTAAACTGGCATCTTTTAATGAAGAGAATTTCCACTTTTAAAATAGTCCAACATGTCAACATTTTTTTTTCCCTTTCAGTGGTAAAAGGGTTTTCCCCTTTTAAAATTCCCTGAAAAAATTCTTCCAAGGAAAATTTTAGTGACCATTTTTTCCAAAAAATTTAACACCATAAAATGCATGTGTATGCTTCTGGATTTTTTGTGTTTTTCCCCTTATTTATTTGTCTCTGTAGCAACACCACAGGGGACTTAATCATAATTTGGGTATCCCATAAGCATAAATCCTTCAATTTTTTTCTTCAAAAATTGTTTTAAACTGTACATAAATTTTTTATAAAAATTTTTGAACCAATTTTTCAATTTCCCCCAAATTCCCCCTTTCCCCTACAAATACTGATTTCAAAATCCCTTTCCCGGAAACTTTTTTTAATTCCATTTATTTTTTAAATTCAAATTTTTGGAAAAATTTAAAATTTTTTTTAAAAAGTGAGGGCCCCCAATTATGAACATGTATATCCTTCATTTATTAAACTTTTAAAAAACCTTTTCCCAGTGGGCCCATTCAGTTTTTAGATTTTCTGTGTAGAGATTTTTGGTATTGTTTTGGTATAATTTTCCTAGGTATTTGGTACCTTTGATGCTATCATTTAAAGGCAAATTTTTATTTACATTAAAATTGTCACTTGCATTAGAAAAAAAAATTGCAAAGACCGTTTTACCCGGGATCCACCCAACTTTATGGAGCAGCAATTTTTTAGAATTTTATTTTAAATTCCCAAGGGGATCCCCCACCCCCTGGGCTTGGGCCCCCTCTAATTAAATTTCCTTTGGGACGCGGCGTGCAAAATTAAAACCAACCAAATTGCAGATGAGTTTAATTCCCTTTTAGAAAAGGGTTTAACCAAGAAATGGTATAATCCCAAGGGACAAAATCTTTTTCCCCTTTTACCCCCAAGGAAAAAACCTTTTGGAGAAACATTTAAAACAGTTTTTAAAATGATCCCATGATGATTAACCTTCACTTGTTGGCAGTGCCAGATCAAAAAAAAATATATGCATATGTTACTTTGTTTTTGCGTCTCCCTTCTTCTCTGCTGACCCCTCTGTTCTCACCACGGCGTCTGAAGCACATTCCAGTAAAAACTCAAACAGAAGCCTTTCTTTACCCACTTCTGCTTTCTTTCACAAGATATCGTCACACAGCACATTTAAGGAAATCCCACAGACCTTTCAAATGGACCATAAGGTTTCTAAATAACCTGACATTCTGCTACCTGCCTGACTTCATCTAACCTACTCTCTTACCCTTTTTGCAGATGGGTGTTCCAACTCAGTCTGGATCTGTTCGCTTCTCCAAACCAATCAGCACCCCTTCTATT
Organism: Odocoileus hemionus; assembly: GCA_020976825.1. Classification (NCBI taxonomy): domain Eukaryota; kingdom Metazoa; phylum Chordata; class Mammalia; order Artiodactyla; family Cervidae; genus Odocoileus; species Odocoileus hemionus. The sequence continues at coordinate 6,022 of JAJLRB010005485.1, read as the reverse complement.
CGGGAAAGTTATACTTAGCTGCTTTCCCTGGAATAGATAAGATAGATGATAGACAGACAGACAGATAGGTAGGGATATAGCTCTATGTACCTCATTCTCCCCCTTAAAATCTATGTTCATTTAGTATATCCTTCATGTCTTTTTTTGCCCAGACTTTGCAAAAAAACAAACTCTTATCCCAGCACTCTGATCCTCATATCCTGCAAAATTTTTCTACTTAGCATATCATCTAATATTAACATATCAGGACATGTTTGCTTCTTTATCTTTCTCCCTCTTTTATCTTTTGTGCCTATAACACTGTCTGACATTCAGTATGCATTCATAAACACTCGTGTTGAGTGCTTGCTTTTTAAAAAAAAGTGTGAAGAGCATGCTTCCATTTATGCAGAGGGAAAAATGAGAAAATATCTGATTAATAAGTATTGAAAGGTCAATTTATTAAATTTAAATTAAAATGTAAATTTAAAATAGGTGGAATATAAAGTTCCCTAGACATACAACAAGATTCTACAGCACACTTCAGGTTTAAGATGATGAAAATGAAGCAGTCTGGCTCTCGTAGGGTGAAGAAGAAAGAATGAATAGGAAAGGAAAGTGGCTTAGGGCAGATGGTAATTCATATGAAATGTAATTTATTCATTTTCGAAGTGTTAAAGCTTTTCTGGAGTTTAACAATGTATTCAATATAAACTACCACAGCAATCATGATATAGATTATTTCCATGATCTCTCAGAAATACCTATTGCTACTTTGCACTCATTAATCCTCTCCCATGGGGGACCCCAGTCTAGGAAAGCAATGACTAAACTTTGTTAACTTTTTACTTTTTCAATTCGTCTTAAACAAGTTTTAGGTGCTATATCCCTAGTGGTAAAGTTTGAAAAAATACTACCTACTTCTGCTTTACTGACATGTGCCAAACGCCTTTTAGGACTCAGATGTGGATCACAACAAACTGTGGAAAATGTCTTAAGAGATAGGAATATCCAGACCACCTGACCTGCCTCCTGAGAAATCTGTATGCAGGTCAAGAAGCAGCAGTTGAGAAACTGGACATGGAACAAACAGACCAGTTTCCAAATTGAGGAAAGGAGTACGTCAAGGCTATATATTGTCACCCAGCTTATTTAACTTAATATGCATAGTACATCATGAGAAATGCTGGACTGGATGAAGCACAAGCGTGGAATCAAGATAAATGGGAGAAATATCAATAACCTCAGATATGTCAGATGACAGATGTGGCAGAAAGCAAAGAACTAAAGAGCTTCTTGATGAAAGTGAAAAAGAGGAGAGTGAAACAAGTTGGCTTAAAACTCAACATTCAAAAAATGAAGATCATGGCATCTGGCTCCCATCACTTCACAGCAAATAGATGGGGGAAATATGGATACAGTGAGAGAACCTTATTTTCTTGGGCTCCAAAATCACTGCAAATGGTGACTGCAGCCATGAAATTAAAAGACGCTTGCTCCTTGGAAGGAAAGCTATGACCAAACAAGACAGCATATTAAAAAGCAGAGACATTACTTTGCCAACAAAGGTCTATCTAGTCAAAGCTATGTTTTTTTCCAGTGATCATGTATGGATGTGAGAGTTGGACCATAAAGAAAGCTGAGCCGCCAAAGAATTGATGCTTTCAGACTGTGGTCTTGGAAGGAGAAGAAAGAGGAGAAGACTTGAAGTCCTTTGGACTGCAAGAAGATCCAACCAGTCAATCCTAAAGTAAATCAGTCCTGAATATTCACTGAAAGGACAGATGCTGAGGCTGAAAACCTCCAATACTTTGGCCACCTGATGTAGAGGAAGAAACTTACTGCTTGGAAAAAACCCTGATGCTGACAAAGACTGAAGGCAGGAGCAGGAGAAGGGGACGATAGAGGATGAGATGGCTGGATGGCATCACTGACTCAATGGACACCTGAGTTTGAGCAAGCTCTGGGAGTTGGTGATGGACAGGGAAGCCTGGAATGCTGCAGTCCGTGGGGATGTAAAGAGTTGGACATAACTTAGTGACCTGAACTGAAACTGAAAGAAGTATATCCATGGGTACTCAAAACAGAGGAATCCGTAGGTGTGAGCTACAAGTACTTCAGGAATGATCATCTGCCTCCTTGAAGACTCTCAATAGTGGCTTTTGTAAGATTTTAATTATCAAAATGTCCTTATGTGGCAGTGGTATAAAACAAAACATTAACAAATTTATCACATAATCCTTACTGGGTTTAGAAGTTATACTGACCTTCCTTCCTCATGACATTTACCAATGTTTAGGTCTATATAAGCAATATGTTCTCAACAAACTGGAATGTGAGAGATGGTTAAGGCAGGGAAAGAAATGTTGGATTTTCTGCTAATTTAGTTCTAGATATATGAAACTGCATACCCTAATTTTTTTAAGGAAATCTAAAGTTAACTGTATTTGCAAATTCAAGCTGTATAAACAGATCAACAAACATGCTACTTACATATTTAAAGTAAATGCATAAATGAAAGTCATCTCCGATTCTTTGCGACCCCACGGACTGTATGGAATTCTCCAGGCCAGAACACTGGAGTGGATAGCCTTTCCCTTCTCCAGGGGATTTCCCCAACCGAGGGATCGAACCCAGGTCTCCCACATTGCAGGTGGGATTCCCATACGGCTGAGCCACAAGGGAAAACCAAATACAACATATCTTAATCTTAATGCTGGCAAACCAATTTCCGTCATAAAACCTTTGCGGTTTTTGAGACTAAAATATACCTTCATTTCATAGGCTTTAGCCTGGCATTAGATTTATAACTCCCGATTTATGTCACACTGGGCCTTTAATGTCTTGATTCAACTTGATTCAATTCATGATTGCATCGTTGATGCAAATATTGATATGCATAAAATCAAGCAGAGAATCATTCATCTGAACCTTGTGACCAACAGAATTTACTTTAGGCCAGCCAGCACCAATAATAATAATTACAGCTAATGTTTACATGGTGCTCACTATGGTACCATTAAAAAATGTTCTAAGCATTTCAAAAGTGTAAATTTATGTAGTAATATTCATTAAATATTGGAGATGCTGGTTCGATCCCTAGGTGGGGAAGATCTCCCGGAGAAGGAAATGGGCAACAACCCACTCCAGTTATTCTAACCTAAAAAATCACATGGACAGAGGAAACCGGCAGGCTACAGTCCAAAGGGTCCGCAAAAGAGTCAGGACACTAAAACTAAGTGACTAAGCATTATTAACTATTCAGTATCATTTGCATTAATTTTTTATCACATAATTCTGAGATAGTTGCAATAAATAATCGCACATTTACATATAGGGCCATAAAAGTCAGAGAAATGTCAAGGCAGCTTGCCTCAAGATTTATATAACTAGAAAAGGGCAGGGTCAGGAGTCCAACTCGGAGCCCTGGGTTTCCAGTTTCGAAATCTGACTTAGCACGTATCATTGCCATTGTCTTAGCTCCTCCACTTTCAGTTCAGTTCAGTTGCTCAGGTCGTGTCAACTCTTTCTTTGCAGACCGCCAGTGAGCTCGCAGCAACGTCAGGCCTCCCTGTCCCATCACCAACTCTGGAATTTTACTCAAACTCATGTCCATAGTTGAGTCGGTGATGCCATCCAACCATCTCATTCCTCTGTTGTCCCCATCACATCCTGCCCCCAATCCCTCCCAGCATCAGGCTCTTTTCCAATCATTAGTTTCAGGAAATAAATTTTAAAGATGCTGTGAACTGCCTCTGTTGAGTATAAATATACTACAAACAATCCCCACAGTAGTTTGCATATTGATTACCTGTAATACAAAGTTACACCACTAAGTTTTACTGCGCTTCTTTAAAAAAAAAAAACCAAACCCCCACATATTATTACTCCTATAACGTTCTGCAGGTCAGAAGCCTAAAAAACTGAGTAGGCATAGCAGCTACATTCCTTCGGAGCGGCCCTAGGAGATACGCGTATCTAATAATTTTACTTTGGCATCTCTTCCAGCTTCCAGACGGCCTTCCTATAACCCCTTTCCCATCATGGCTCCACATCAACCTGACCTCTGTTTCACCAATAAGTCTCTTTCTCTAACTCTACGACACCTCCTGCCGTCTCTCCATCTTGCAGGGGCGCTCCAATCTGGATAATCCAGGATAATCTCCCTATCTTAAAATCTTTAACTTAATCACATCCTGCAATTCACCTTTTATTATGTACAGTTTACATTGTTTTACCGATTTTGGGGGATGGGGATCTTATTCCATACCTAATACAGATTCCCCTGTTCAATCATGCAACAGAGACTTCATCTCCTCACACATAAATTCCGTGTTCCAATGGTCATGCCTTTAAAAACCCTTTGTTTTGAATGAACAGTGGCAATTGTTGGGTTCCATAGTTTAAAAATGGTCTCTAGTGGTAAAAGAAATCTGCCTTTTTTTGCCCAATGCAGGAAACTGGTTTCAATCCATGGTCTGAGGGGATGATCCCACATGTTTAATGCTGGAGCAACTAAGCCCATTGCATCACGCACAAACTTACTGCAGCCATGTGCCCTATGACAGGTCAAGAGGCTCCACAACAAGCAGGAAGCCATCAGCCAATGAGAAGCCCATCCATTGAAAACAATGAGTTAGCGTCCCATCACAGCGATGACAGAAAAGCACTGCTCACAGCAGCAATGAGGACCCAATACAGCCAAAAATAAATAAGATAAATATAAATTATATTTAAAAAAGTGTATGATCTCTCTATAGCTTCAAGAATATTTAACAAACATTGGATAATCTCATTGCTCTCAGTGGACTCCTTATTATTGTCCCTTATATGTGAAGACATCAGGCCGCTTACTGAAAATGTGTGTGTTCTATTCTGAAAGGAAACAGCTTTGTGTATTTCAATTTTGCGGCTTTTTAACCTTTTCCAGTTTTGTGTGGACTCAACAACAAACTATGGAAAATTGCTCAGAGAGAGATGGGAATTAATGAGGAGAGATGGGAATACCAGACCACCCTGAAACCTGCACTCCTGAGAAATCTGTATGCAGGTCATGAAGTACAAGCAAAACAGTTAGAATGTTCTTGGACACTGGAACATTACAGACTGGTTCCAAAATCATGGGAAAAGGAATACGTTTTGTCAAGGCTGTATATCTGTCACCCTGCTTATTTTAACTTATATGCAAGAGTACATCATGTGATAATGCTGGGCTGTGAATGAAGCATCAAGCTGGGAATCAAGCATTCGCCTGGTAGAATTATCAACAACCTCAGATTCGCAGGATCGACAACGCACACCTATACGTCCGAAAGTGAAGAGGAAACTGGTAAAAGCCTCTTGATGGAAAATGACAACCCCAAGAGCCTCGCAAGACACGACGGGTCAGAAATAGAGTGGGCTTAAAAGCACAAACATTCAAAAACTATGGTCATGAACAACTCAGTACCCATCACATTCATGGCAAATAGATGCGGAGAAACTTTAACCAAAGTGGTCAGAGACCTCTATATTTTCTTGGGAGCTCCAAACTTCACTGCAGATGGAGCTCTGTAGTCATGAAATTAAAAAGATGCTTTACTCCTTGGTAGGTGGAGTTGCCAATGGGGAGGAGACCAAGATGGGGAGGAATAGACGGGGGAACACACTTTCTCCCCTACAAATTCATCGAAAGAACATTTGAACGCTGAGGCAAATTTCACGAAACACTTCTGATTCGCTAGCAGAGGACATCAGGCGCCAGAAAAGCAGCCCATTGTCGTCAAAGGGAGGTATGACAAAATATAAAAGATAAAAAGGATGACAAAGAGCTAACGGACGGTGACCCTTCCAGAAGGAGTCTTCATAGAGGACGTTTCCAATCATCACCGAGGAAACCCTCGTGCACTGGCGGACTTGGGAAGTTTTTGCGCAATCTAACTGGGAGAAAAATTAAATTAAGGCCCACAGATTACGTGCCTAAAAGCAAATCCCAGCAGAAAAAATACCCCAGGGCGCCCGTACCCGCCAGCAACAGCGGGGGGAGAACGGAGAGGAGGGGGGC
>JAJLRB010005484.1:0-24277 GCA_020976825.1 Odocoileus hemionus | reverse complement strand
ACATCACTCCCACTATATCTGACATTGCATCCACTGTATCTGTCATCACAACCACTCTATTGATGATCTCAGACCAACTGTATATTTGAAATCACACCCACTTTATGCATGACATCTTATGCACTATACATAACGTCACATCCACTCTTTATGACTTCACACCATTGTCGTCATCACATTACATCCACGGCGTTCATGACAGCACACACACTATATAAGACATCACACACATGACAACTCAAATGTTATATCTGCCATTTCACACACTATATCTTACAGAACATCCACTGTATCTGTGTCATCAAACCCAGTGCATCAATCATACCACACCCACTGTCTGTATGGCATCACACACACTCTATGTATGACACCATATTCAGTGTGCATGGTATCACATGAACTCTTTATGACATCACACCCCTATATGTATGACATCACACCCAGCATATTTATGACATCATATCCAACATATATGATATCACACATAGTGCTTTCATGACAACATAACGACTATACCTGACATCTCACCCACTACATTTGTCATCACATCCACTGTATCTGTGTTGTCACACCCGCTGTATCGGTGACATGACAACAAGTATGGAATTCATCCCACTTGGTATACATATGACGTCATACACACTCTACATGACCTCACATTCACACTTTATGACATCAATCCTCAGTATTTATGACATGACAACTACTGCATTCATGACATCAGATCTCCTATATATGACATCACATCCACGGTTTATGACACCTCATCCCGTATACCTGTGTCATCACAGCATCTATATCTGTAACATCACACCCAGTATGTTTTTGAATTCATATCCACAATATTTGATATCAAACACACAATACAACCACTATATCTGACATCACACCCTCCATATCCCTATCTGTGTGATCAAACACAATTTATCGATGATAGAACATACCCTGTATGTAGGACATCGCACATACTATATGTATGGCACAATATGCACTATATACGACATCACACCCAGGCTCTTTCACATCACAACACTCTATTCATGACATCAAAGCTACTGTATCTCACATCACACCCTTTATATCTGACAGCACACCCACTGTATCTGTGTCATCACACACAGGTTATCGATCATATAACCCCCATTGCATGTATGATATCACAGCCACAATATGTATGACAACATATGAACTACATATGACACACATCCACTCTTGATGATATCACACCACTCTGTGACATCACACCCACTGTATTGATGTCATCACAACCAGTATACCTGACATCGCATCCACTGTCGCTGCGTCATTTCTTACAGTGTATTGATTATACCACACCTACTATATGTGTGACATCAAACCCACTATAGGTATGACATCATGTGAATTCTATATGACATCACACCCACTCTTTTTGACATCACAAGACTGTATTCATGACATCACACCCACTCTATTCATGACATCACACCCACTGTATATGACATCACATACATTTTTACTTGTGACATTTCATCCACTGTATCTATGACTAGACACCTACTATGTTTATGACATCATACTCAGTATATATGACATCACACTTGCTGTATGAATGACAACGCAACCACTGTATCCGACATCACACCCACTGTATCTGTGTCATCACACCCACTTGATTGATGATATCACAGCCTATGTCTGTATGAAATCACACCCACTGCATGGATGACACCATAGGCACTGTATATGACATCACATCCACACACTTGATGACATCATAACACTCTTTGTATGTCATGGCACGCACTATGTTTATGACATCATATCCACTAGATATGATGTGTCACACACACTGTGTGTATGACAACACAAGCTCTATATCTGGCTTGAAACCCATTCAATCTGCCATCACATCCACTGTATATGTTATCACACCCACTCTGTCGTAGACATCACAACAAGTATGTCAGTCATCACAGGGGGCATATGTATGCCATCAAATGCACTATATATGACATCATATCCACACTTTATGACAAAATCTTTAGTTTGGATGACATCACACGCACTATATATGACAGCTCATCTACTGTGTATGATATCACATTCACTATATGTGTGACATTGCACAATGACTGTATCTATGACATCACACACTTTGACATATCCACATTTTATGGCATCACACACAGTGTGATGACAACAGAACCATTGTGTAACTTCACAGCCACTCTGTCTAATATCACACACACCCACTCTATTGGTGTCATCACACCCAATATGTCAATTTTATCAGACCCAGTGTATGCATGACATCACAGCCACTATATGTATGACATCATATGCACTACATATGACATCACACCCAGTCTTTATGACATCACAGCACTTGATTTATGATATCAAGTCCACTCTATCTGACATCACATCCACTATATCTGACCTCACGTCCACTGATTCTGTGTCATCTCACACACTCTATCGGTGACATCACATCCAGTATACATGTGACATCTTATCCACTCTATTTATGACATCATATCCACTATGTATGACATCCCAACACTGTGTGATGATGACACCACCCTCGGCATATGTATGAGATCATTTGCACTACAGATGACAACACATCCACTCTATCACATCAAACCACAGTATTTATGATGTCCCATCCACTTCAGGCATAACATCACACTCACTGTACCAGATATCGTACCCACTGTATCTTTGTCATCACAACCTTTCCACCGATATCACACCCCATTTTATATGACATCACACCCAGTCTATGTGTGACATTTTATGCACTGTATATATAACATCACATCCACTCCTTATGTCGTCACACTTCTGTACTTATGACATCAAATCCTCTCTATATCAAACCACATCCATCATGTATGGCAACATGTACACTATACATGTGACATCAGAACAACTAAGCTGTGTCATCACACCCACTGTATTGACAACATCACACCCACAGTTTATGACATCACAACACTCTATTTATGACATCAGAGCTACTATATCTCACATCACACCCATTATATCTGACAGCACATCCACTGTATCTGTTCATCACACCCAGATTATCGATCATATAACCCCCATCATATGTATGATATCACAGCCACCATATGTATGACATCATATGAACTACATATGACATCACATCCACTCTTTTTGATATCACACCACTCTATGACATCACAGCCACTGTATTCATGTCATCACACCCAGTATATCTCACATCGCATCCACTGTACTGTACCTCATTACTTACAGTGTATGGATTGTACCAAACCTACTATATGTGTGACATCAAACCCACTCTATGTATGACATCATGTGAATTCTATATGACATCACACCCACTCTTTTGACATCACAAGACTGTATTCATGACACCACAACCACTCTATTCATGACATCACACCCACTGGATAGGACATCACATACATTTTACTTGTGACATCACAGCCACTGTATCTATGACAAGACACCTACTATGTTTATGACATCATACTCACTATATATGACATCACACTTGCTGTATGAATGACAACGCAACCACTGTATCCGACATCACACCCACTGTATCTGTGTCATCACACCCACTTGATTGATGATATCACAGCCTATGTCTGTATGAAATCACACCCACTGCATGGATGACACCATAGGCACTGTATATGACATCACATCCACACTTGATGACATCATAACACTGTTTGTATGTCATGGCATGGCACATGTTTGTTTATGACATCATATCCACTATATATCATGTCACACACACTGTGTGTATGACAACACAAGCTCTATATCTGGCTTGAAACCCATTCTATCTGCCATCACATCCACTGTATATGTTATCACACCACTCTGTCGTAGACATCACAACAAGTATGTCAGTCATCACAGGGGGCATATGTATGCCATCATATGCACTATATATGACAACATATCCACACTTCATGACAAAATCTTTAGCTTGGATGACATCACACACACGATATGACAGGGCATCTACTGTGTATGATATCACATTCACTATATGTGTGACATTGCACAATGACTGTATCTATGACATCACACACTTTGACATATCCACTTTTTATGGCATCACACACAGTGTGATGACAACACAACCATTGTGTAACTTCACAGCCACTCTGTCTAATATCACACCCACTCTATTGGTGTCATCACACCCAATATGTCAATTTTATCAGACCCAGTGTATGCATGACATCACAGCCACTATATATGTGACATCATATGCACTACATATGACATCACACCCAGTCTTTATGACATCACAGCACTTGATTTATGATATCAAGTCCACTCTATCTGACATCACATCCACTATATCTGACCTCACGTCCACTGATTCTGTGTCATCTCACACACTCTATCGGTGACATCACATCCAGTATACATGTGACATCTTATCCACTCTATTTATGACATCATATCCACTATGTATGACATCCCAACACTGTGTGATGATGACACCACCCTCGGCATATGTATGAGATCATTTGCACTACAGATGACAACACATCCACTCTATCACATCAAACCACAGTATTTATGATGTCCCATCCACTTCAGGCATGACATCACACTCACTGTACCAGACATCGCACCCACTGTATCTTTGTCATCACATTTTCTCCACTGATATCACACCCACTTTGCTGTGACATCACACCCACTATATGTGTGACATCATATGCACTATATATAACTTCACGTTCACTCCTTATGTCGTCACACTACTGTACTTATGACATCACAAACACTATATATACAACCACATCCTGGGTGTAGGGCAACATACAGACTATACATGTGACATTACAGCCAGTATTCTGTGTCATCACACCCACTGTATTTTCAACATCACACCCACTCTTTGTATCACATAACACTCGGCATTTATATGGTATCTTTTGCACTATACAAGACATCACGTTCTCACTTTATGACATCGAACCACAGTTTTTATGACATTACACCCACTATATTTGACACCGTATCCACTGTATCTGTGTCATCACATCCACTGTATTGATGATATCACACCAACTGTATTGATGAGATCTCATCCTCTATATATGACGACGTCATGTCCATTGTATACAACACCACATTCACTATATTTGTAACATCACAGCCACTGTATCTGTGTCATCACACCCACCCTTTCGATGTTTTCACACCCTTTGTATCTGTGACATCACACCCACTATATGTATAACATTATATACACTCTGTAACTCATCACATCCACATTTTATGACATCACACCACATTATTTATCACATCACATGCACTGTAGTCATGACATCACTCCCACTATATCTGACATTGCATCCACTGTATCTGTCATCACAACCACTCTATTGATGATCTCAGACCAACTGTATATTTGAAATCACACCCACTTTATGCATGACATCTTATGCACTATACATAACGTCACATCCACTCTTTATGACTTCACACCATTGTCGTCATCACATTACATCCACGGCGTTCATGACAGCACACACACTATATAAGACATCACACACATGACAACTCAAATGTTATATCTGCCATTTCACACACTATATCTTACAGAACATCCACTGTATCTGTGTCATCAAACCCAGTGCATCAATCATACCACACCCACTGTCTGTATGGCATCACACACACTCTATGTATGACACCATATTCAGTGTGCATGGTATCACATGAACTCTTTATGACATCACACCCCTATATGTATGACATCACACCCAGCATATTTATGACATCATATCCAACATATATGATATCACACATAGTGCTTTCATGACAACATAACGACTATACCTGACATCTCACCCACTACATTTGTCATCACATCCACTGTATCTGTGTTGTCACACCCGCTGTATCGGTGACATGACAACAAGTATGGAATTCATCCCACTTGGTATACATATGACGTCATACACACTCTACATGACCTCACATTCACACTTTATGACATCAATCCTCAGTATTTATGACATGACAACTACTGCATTCATGACATCAGATCTCCTATATATGACATCACATCCACGGTTTATGACACCTCATCCCGTATACCTGTGTCATCACAGCATCTATATCTGTAACATCACACCCAGTATGTTTTTGAATTCATATCCACAATATTTGATATCAAACACACAATACAACCACTATATCTGACATCACACCCTCCATATCCCTATCCCTATCTGTGTGATCAAACACAATTTATCGATGATAGAACATACCCTGTATGTAGGACATCGCACATACTATATGTATGGCACAATATGCACTATATACGACATCACACCCAGGCTCTTTCACATCACAACACTCTATTCATGACATCAAAGCTACTGTATCTCACATCACACCCCCTTTATATCTGACAGCACACCCACTGTATCTGTGTCATCACACACAGGTTATCGATCATATAACCCCCATTGCATGTATGATATCACAGCCACAATATGTATGACAACATATGAACTACATATGACACCACATCCACTCTTGATGATATCACACCACTCTGTGACATCACACCCACTGTATTGATGTCATCACAACCAGTATACCTGACATCGCATCCACTGTCGCTGCGTCATTTCTTACAGTGTATTGATTATACCACACCTACTATATGTGTGACATCAAACCCACTATAGGTATGACATCATGTGAATTCTATATGACATCACACCCACTCTTTTTGACATCACAAGACTGTATTCATGACATCACACCCACTCTATTCATGACATCACACCCACTGTATATGACATCACATACATTTTACTTGTGACATTTCATCCACTGTATCTATGACTAGACACCTACTATGTTTATGACATCATACTCAGTATATATGACATCACACTTGCTGTATGAATGACAACGCAACCACTGTATCCGACATCACACACACCCACTGTATCTGTGTCATCACACCCACTTGATTGATGATATCACAGCCTATGTCTGTATGAAATCACACCCACTGCATGGATGACACCATAGGCACTGTATATGACATCACATCCACACTTGATGACATCATAACACTCTTTGTATGTCATGGCACGCACTATGTTTATGACATCATATCCACTAGATATGATGTCACACACACTGTGTGTATGACAACACAAGCTCTATATCTGGCTTGAAACCCATTCAATCTGCCATCACATCCACTGTATATGTTATCACACACACCCACTCTGTCGTAGACATCACAACAAGTATGTCAGTCATCACAGGGGGCATATGTATGCCATCAAATGCACTATATATGACATCATATCCACACTTTATGACAAAATCTTTAGTTTGGATGACATCACACGCACTATATATGACAGCTCATCTACTGTGTATGATATCACATTCACTATATGTGTGACATTGCACAATGACTGTATCTATGACATCACACACTTTGACATATCCACATTTTTATGGCATCACACACAGTGTGATGACAACAGAACCATTGTGTAACTTCACAGCCACTCTGTCTAATATCACACCCACTCTATTGGTGTCATCACACCCAATATGTCAATTTTATCAGACCCAGTGTATGCATGACATCACAGCCACTATATGTATGACATCATATGCACTACATATGACATCACACCCAGTCTTTATGACATCACAGCACTTGATTTATGATATCAAGTCCACTCTATCTGACATCACATCCACTATATCTGACCTCACGTCCACTGATTCTGTGTCATCTCACACACTCTATCGGTGACATCACATCCAGTATACATGTGACATCTTATCCACTCTATTTATGACATCATATCCACTATGTATGACATCCCAACACTGTGTGATGATGACACCACCCTCGGCATATGTATGAGATCATTTGCACTACAGATGACAACACATCCACTCTATCACATCAAACCACAGTATTTATGATGTCCCATCCACTTCAGGCATAACATCACACTCACTGTACCAGATATCGTACCCACTGTATCTTTGTCATCACAACCTTTCCACCGATATCACACCCATTTTATATGACATCACACCCAGTCTATGTGTGACATTTTATGCACTGTATATATAACGTCACATCCACTCCTTATGTCGTCACACTTCTGTACTTATGACATCAAATCCTCTCTATATCAAACCACATCCATCATGTATGGCAACATGTACACTATACATGTGACATCAGAACAACTAAATGTGTCATCACACCCACTGTATTGACAACATCACACCCACAGTTTATGACATCACAACACTCTATTTATGACATCAGAGCTACTATATCTCACATCACACCCATTATATCTGACAGCACATCCACTGTATCTGTTCATCACACCCAGATTATCGATCATATAACCCCCATCATATGTATGATATCACAGCCACCATATGTATGACATCATATGAACTACATATGACATCACATCCACTCTTTTTTTGATATCACACCACTCTATGACATCACAGCCACTGTATTCATGTCATCACACCCAGTATATCTCACATCGCATCCACTGTAGCTGCCTCATTACTTACAGTGTATGGATTGTACCAAACCTACTATATGTGTGACATCAAACCCACTCTATGTATGACATCATGTGAATTCTATATGACATCACACCCACTCTTTATGACATCACAAGACTGTATTCATGACACCACAACCACTCTATTCATGACATCACACACCACCCACTGGATAGGACATCACATACATTTTACTTGTGACATCACAGCCACTGTATCTATGACAAGACACCTACTATGTTTATGACATCATACTCACTATATATGACATCACACTTGCTGTATGAATGACAACGCAACCACTGTATCCGACATCACACCCACTGTATCTGTGTCATCACACCCACTTGATTGATGATATCACAGCCTATGTCTGTATGAAATCACACCCACTGCATGGATGACACCATAGGCACTGTATATGACATCACATCCACACTTGATGACATCATAACACTGTTTGTATGTCATGGCACGCACTATGTTTATGACATCATATCCACTATATATCATGTCACACACACTGTGTGTATGACAACACAAGCTCTATATCTGGCTTGAAACCCATTCTATCTGCCATCACATCCACTGTATATGTTATCACACCACTCTGTCGTAGACATCACAACAAAGTATGTCAGTCATCACAGGGGGCATATGTATGCCATCATATGCACTATATATGACAACATATCCACACTTCATGACAAAATCTTTAGCTTGGATGACATCACACGCACGATATATGACAGGGCATCTACTGTGTATGATATCACATTCACTATATGTGTGACATTGCACAATGACTGTATCTATGACATCACACACTTTGACATATCCACTTTTTATGGCATCACACACAGTGTGATGACAACACAACCATTGTGTAACTTCACAGCCACTCTGTCTAATATCACACCCACTCTATTGGTGTCATCACACCCAATATGTCAATTTTATCAGACCCAGTGTATGCATGACATCACAGCCACTATATGTATGACATCATATGCACTACATATGACATCACACCCAGTCTTTATGACATCACAGCACTTGATTTATGATATCAAGTCCACTCTATCTGACATCACATCCACTATATCTGACCTCACGTCCACTGATTCTGTGTCATCTCACACACTCTATCGGTGACATCACATCATCCAGTATACATGTGACATCTTATCCACTCTATTTATGACATCATATCCACTATGTATGACATCCCAACACTGTGTGATGATGACACCACCCTCGGCATATGTATGAGATCATTTGCACTACAGATGACAACACATCCACTCTATCACATCAAACCACAGTATTTATGATGTCCCATCCACTTCAGGCATGACATCACACTCACTGTACCAGACATCGCACCCACTGTATCTTTGTCATCACATTTTCTCCACTGATATCACACCCACTTTGCTGTGACATCACACCCACTATATGTGTGACATCATATGCACTATATATAACTTCACGTTCACTCCTTATGTCGTCACACTACTGTACTTATGACATCACAAACACTATATATACAACCACATCCTGGGTGTAGGGCAACATACAGACTATACATGTGACATTACAGCCAGTATTCTGTGTCATCACACCCACTGTATTTTCAACATCACACCCACTCTTTGTATCACATAACACTCGGCATTTATATGGTATCTTTTGCACTATACAAGACATCACGTTCTCACTTTATGACATCGAACCACAGTTTTTATGACATTACACCCACTATATTTGACACCGTATCCACTGTATCTGTGTCATCACATCCACTGTATTGATGATATCACACCAACTGTATTGATGAGATCTCATCCTCTATATATGACGACGTCATGTCCATTGTATACAACACCACATTCACTATATTTGTAACATCACAGCCACTGTATCTGTGTCATCACACCCACCCTTTCGATGTTTTCACACCCTTTGTATCTGTGACATCACACCCACTATATGTATAACATTATATACACTCTGTAACTCATCACATCCACATTTTATGACATCACACCACATTATTTATCACATCACATGCACTGTAGTCATGACATCACTCCCACTATATCTGACATTGCATCCACTGTATCTGTCATCACAACCACTCTATTGATGATCTCAGACCACCACTATATATATTGAAATCACACCCACTTTATGCATGACATCTTATGCACTATACATAACGTCACATCCACTCTTTATGACTTCACACCATTGTCGTCATCACATTACATCCACGGCGTTCATGACAGCACACACACTATATAAGACATCACACACATGACAACTCAAATGTTATATCTGCCATTTCACACA
Source organism: Odocoileus hemionus (assembly GCA_020976825.1). NCBI lineage: Eukaryota > Metazoa > Chordata > Mammalia > Artiodactyla > Cervidae > Odocoileus > Odocoileus hemionus. Next base: position 13,318 of record JAJLRB010005484.1, on the reverse strand, counting down.
CTATATCTTACAGAACATCCACTGTATCTGTGTCATCAAACCCAGTGCATCAATCATACCACACCCACTGTCTGTATGGCATCACACACACTCTATGTATGACACCATATTCAGTGTGCATGGTATCACATGAACTCTTTATGACATCACACCCCTATATGTATGACATCACACCCAGCATATTTATGACATCATATCCAACATATATGATATCACACATAGTGCTTTCATGACAACATAACGACTATACCTGACATCTCACCCACTACATTTGTCATCACATCCACTGTATCTGTGTTGTCACACCCGCTGTATCGGTGACATGACAACAAGTATGGAATTCATCCCACTTGGTATACATATGACGTCATACACACTCTACATGACCTCACATTCACACTTTATGACATCAATCCTCAGTATTTATGACATGACAACTACTGCATTCATGACATCAGATCTCCTATATATGACATCACATCCACGGTTTATGACACCTCATCCCGTATACCTGTGTCATCACAGCATCTATATCTGTAACATCACACCCAGTATGTTTTTGAATTCATATCCACAATATTTGATATCAAACACACAATACAACCACTATATCTGACATCACACACCCTCCATATCCCTATCTGTGTGATCAAACACAATTTATCGATGATAGAACATACCCTGTATGTAGGACATCGCACATACTATATGTATGGCACAATATGCACTATATACGACATCACACCCAGGCTCTTTCACATCACAACACTCTATTCATGACATCAAAGCTACTGTATCTCACATCACACCCTTTATATATCTGACAGCACACCCACTGTATCTGTGTCATCACACACAGGTTATCGATCATATAACCCCCATTGCATGTATGATATCACAGCCACAATATGTATGACAACATATGAACTACATATGACACCACATCCACTCTTGATGATATCACACCACTCTGTGACATCACACCCACTGTATTGATGTCATCACAACCAGTATACCTGACATCGCATCCACTGTCGCTGCGTCATTTCTTACAGTGTATTGATTATACCACACCTACTATATGTGTGACATCAAACCCACTATAGGTATGACATCATGTGAATTCTATATGACATCACACCCACTCTTTTTGACATCACAAGACTGTATTCATGACATCACACCCACTCTATTCATGACATCACACCCACTGTATATGACATCACATACATTTTACTTGTGACATTTCATCCACTGTATCTATGACTAGACACCTACTATGTTTATGACATCATACTCAGTATATATGACATCACACACACTTGCTGTATGAATGACAACGCAACCACTGTATCCGACATCACACCCACTGTATCTGTGTCATCACACCCACTTGATTGATGATATCACAGCCTATGTCTGTATGAAATCACACCCACTGCATGGATGACACCATAGGCACTGTATATGACATCACATCCACACTTGATGACATCATAACACTCTTTGTATGTCATGGCACGCACTATGTTTATGACATCATATCCACTAGATATGATGTCACACACACTGTGTGTATGACAACACAAGCTCTATATCTGGCTTGAAACCCATTCAATCTGCCATCACATCCACTGTATATGTTATCACACCCACTCTGTCGTAGACATCACAACAAGTATGTCAGTCATCACAGGGGGCATATGTATGCCATCAAATGCACTATATATGACATCATATCCACACTTTATGACAAAATCTTTAGTTTGGATGACATCACACGCACTATATATGACAGCTCATCTACTGTGTATGATATCACATTCACTATATGTGTGACATTGCACAATGACTGTATCTATGACATCACACACTTTGACATATCCACATTTTATGGCATCACACACAGTGTGATGACAACAGAACCATTGTGTAACTTCACAGCCACTCTGTCTAATATCACACCCACTCTATTGGTGTCATCACACCCAATATGTCAATTTTATCAGACCCAGTGTATGCATGACATCACAGCCACTATATGTATGACATCATATGCACTACATATGACATCACACCCAGTCTTTATGACATCACAGCACTTGATTTATGATATCAAGTCCACTCTATCTGACATCACATCCACTATATCTGACCTCACGTCCACTGATTCTGTGTCATCTCACACACTCTATCGGTGACATCACATCCAGTATACATGTGACATCTTATCCACCACTCTATTTATGACATCATATCCACTATGTATGACATCCCAACACTGTGTGATGATGACACCACCCTCGGCATATATGTATGAGATCATTTGCACTACAGATGACAACACATCCACTCTATCACATCAAACCACAGTATTTATGATGTCCCATCCACTTCAGGCATAACATCACACTCACTGTACCAGATATCGTACCCACTGTATCTTTGTCATCACAACCTTTCCACCGATATCACACCCATTTTATATGACATCACACCCAGTCTATGTGTGACATTTTATGCACTGTATATATAACGTCACATCCACTCCACTCCTTATGTCGTCACACTTCTGTACTTATGACATCAAATCCTCTCTATATCAAACCACATCCATCATGTATGGCAACATGTACACTATACATGTGACATCAGAACAACTAAGCTGTGTCATCACACCCACTGTATTGACAACATCACACCCACAGTTTATGACATCACAACACACTATTTATGACATCAGAGCTACTATATCTCACATCACACCCATTATATCTGACAGCACATCCACTGTATCTGTTCATCACACCCAGATTATCGATATAACCCCCATCATATGTATGATATCACAGCCACCATATGTATGACATCATATGAACTACATATGACATCACATCCACTCTTTTTGATATCACACCACTCTATGACATCACAGCCACTGTATTCATGTCATCACACCCAGTATATCTCACATCGCATCCACTGTAGCTGCCTCATTACTTACAGTGTATGGATTGTACCAAACCTACTATATGTGTGACATCAAACCCACTCTATGTATGACATCATGTGAATTCTATATGACATCACACCCACTCTTTATGACATCACAAGACTGTATTCATGACACCACAACCACTCTATTCATGACATCACACCCACTGGATAGGACATCACATACATTTTACTTGTGACATCACAGCCACTGTATCTATGACAAGACACCTACTATGTTTATGACATCATACTCACTATATATGACATCACACACACTTGCTGTATGAATGACAACGCAACCACTGTATCCGACATCACACACCCACTGTATCTGTGTCATCACACCCACTTGATTGATGATATCACAGCCTATGTCTGTATGAAATCACACCCACTGCATGGATGACACCATAGGCACTGTATATGACATCACATCCACACTTGATGACATCATAACACTGTTTGTATGTCATGGCACGCACTATGTTTATGACATCATATCCACTATATATCATGTCACACACACTGTGTGTATGACAACACAAGCTCTATATCTGGCTTGAAACCCATTCTATCTGCCATCACATCCACTGTATATGTTATCACACCACTCTGTCGTAGACATCACAACAAGTATGTCAGTCATCGCAGGGGGCATATGTATGCCATCATATGCACTATATATGACAACATATCCACACTTCATGACAAAATCTTTAGCTTGGATGACATCACACGCACGATATATGACAGGGCATCTACTGTGTATGATATCACATTCACTATATGTGTGACATTGCACAATGACTGTATCTATGATGACATCACACACTTTGACATATCCACTTTTTATGGCATCACACACAGTGTGATGACAACACAACCATTGTGTAACTTCACAGCCACTCTGTCTAATATCACACCCACTCTATTGGTGTCATCACACCCAATATGTCAATTTTATCAGACCCAGTGTATGCATGACATCACAGCCACTATATGTATGACATCATATGCACTACATATGACATCACACCCAGTCTTTATGACATCACAGCACTTGATTTATGATATCAAGTCCACTCTATCTGACATCACATCCACTATATCTGACCTCACGTCCACTGATTCTGTGTCATCTCACACACTCTATCGGTGACATCACATCCAGTATACATGTGACATCTTATCCACTCTATTTATGACATCATATCCACTATGTATGACATCCCAACACTGTGTGATGATGACACCACCCTCGGCATATGTATGAGATCATTTGCACTACAGATGACAACACATCCACTCTATCACATCAAACCACAGTATTTATGATGTCCCATCCACTTCAGGCATGACATCACACTCACTGTACCAGACATCGCACCCACTGTATCTTTGTCATCACATTTTCTCCACTGATATCACACCCACTTTGCTGTGACATCACACCCACTATATGTGTGACATCATATGCACTATATATAACTTCACGTTCACTCCTTATGTCGTCACACTACTGTACTTATGACATCACAAACACTATATATACAACCACATCCTGGGTGTAGGGCAACATACAGACTATACATGTGACATTACAGCCAGTATTCTGTGTCATCACACCCACTGTATTTTCAACATCACACCCACTCTTTGTATCACATAACACTCGGCATTTATATGGTATCTTTTGCACTATACAAGACATCACGTTCTCACTTTATGACATCGAACCACAGTTTTTATGACATTACACCCACTATATTTTTGACACCGTATCCACTGTATCTGTGTCATCACATCCACTGTATTGATGATATCACACCAACTGTATTGATGAGATCTCATCCTCTATATATGACGACGTCATGTCCATTGTATACAACACCACATTCACTATATTTGTAACATCACAGCCACTGTATCTGTGTCATCACACCCACCCTTTCGATGTTTTCACACCCTTTGTATCTGTGACATCACACCCACTATATGTATAACATTATATACACTCTGTAACTCATCACATCCACATTTTATGACATCACACCACATTATTTATCACATCACATGCACTGTAGTCATGACATCACTCCCACTATATCTGACATTGCATCCACTGTATCTGTCATCACAACCACTCTATTGATGATCTCAGACCAACTGTATATTTGAAATCACACCCACTTTATGCATGACATCTTATGCACTATACATAACGTCACATCCACTCTTTATGACTTCACACCATTGTCGTCATCACATTACATCCACGGCGTTCATGACAGCACACACACTATATAAGACATCACACACATGACAATCAAATGTTATATCTGCCATTTCACACACTATATCTTACAGAACATCCACTGTATCTGTGTCATCAAACCCAGTGCATCAATCATACCACACCCACTGTCTGTATGGCATCACACACACTCTATGTATGACACCATATTCAGTGTGCATGGTATCACATGAACTCTTTATGACATCACACCCCTATATGTATGACATCACACCCAGCATATTTATGACATCATATCCAACATATATGATATCACACATAGTGCTTTCATGACAACATAACGACTATACCTGACATCTCACCCACTACATTTGTCATCACATCCACTGTATCTGTGTTGTCACACCCGCTGTATCGGTGACATGACAACAAGTATGGAATTCATCCCACTTGGTATACATATGACGTCATACACACTCTACATGACCTCACATTCACACTTTATGACATCAATCCTCAGTATTTATGACATGACAACTACTGCATTCATGACATCAGATCTCCTATATATGACATCACATCCACGGTTTATGACACCTCATCCCGTATACCTGTGTCATCACAGCATCTATATCTGTAACATCACACCCAGTATGTTTTTGAATTCATATCCACAATATTTGATATCAAACACACAATACAACCACTATATCTGACATCACACCCTCCATATCCCTATCTGTGTGATCAAACACAATTTATCGATGATAGAACATACCCTGTATGTAGGACATCGCACATACTATATGTATGGCACAATATGCACTATATACGACATCACACCCAGGCTCTTTCACATCACAACACTCTATTCATGACATCAAAGCTACTGTATCTCACATCACACCCTTTATATCTGACAGCACACCCACTGTATCTGTGTCATCACACACAGGTTATCGATCATATAACCCCCATTGCATGTATGATATCACAGCCACAATATGTATGACAACATATGAACTACATATGACACCACATCCACTCTTGATGATATCACACACTCTGTGTGACATCACACCCACTGTATTGATGTCATCACAACCAGTATACCTGACATCGCATCCACTGTCGCTGCGTCATTTCTTACAGTGTATTGATTATACCACACCTACTATATGTGTGACATCAAACCCACTATAGGTATGACATCATGTGAATTCTATATGACATCACACCCACTCTTTTTGACATCACAAGACTGTATTCATGACATCACACCCACTCTATTCATGACATCACACCCACTGTATATGACATCACATACATTTTACTTGTGACATTTCATCCACTGTATCTATGACTAGACACCTACTATGTTTATGACATCATACTCAGTATATATGACATCACACTTGCTGTATGAATGACAACGCAACCACTGTATCCGACATCACACCCACTGTATCTGTGTCATCACACCCACTTGATTGATGATATCACAGCCTATGTCTGTATGAAATCACACCCACTGCATGGATGACACCATAGGCACTGTATATGACATCATCACATCCACACTTGATGACATCATAACACTCTTTGTATGTCATGGCACGCACTATGTTTATGACATCATATCCACTAGATATGATGTCACACACACTGTGTGTATGACAACACAAGCTCTATATCTGGCTTGAAACCCATTCAATCTGCCATCACATCCACTGTATATGTTATCACACCCACTCTGTCGTAGACATCACAACAAGTATGTCAGTCATCACAGGGGGCATATGTATGCCATCAAATGCACTATATATGACATCATATCCACACTTTATGACAAAATCTTTAGTTTGGATGACATCACACGCACTATATATGACAGCTCATCTACTGTGTATGATATCACATTCACTATATGTGTGACATTGCACAATGACTGTATCTATGACATCACACACTTTGACATATCCACATTTTATGGCATCACACACAGTGTGATGACAACAGAACCATTGTGTAACTTCACAGCCACTCTGTCTAATATCACACCCACTCTATTGGTGTCATCACACCCAATATGTCAATTTTATCAGACCCAGTGTATGCATGACATCACAGCCACTATATGTATGACATCATATGCACTACATATGACATCACACCCAGTCTTTATGACATCACAGCACTTGATTTATGATATCAAGTCCACTCTATCTGACATCACATCCACTATATCTGACCTCACGTCCACTGATTCTGTGTCATCTCACACACTCTATCGGTGACATCACATCCAGTATACATGTGACATCTTATCCACTCTATTTATGACATCATATCCACTATGTATGACATCCCAACACTGTGTGATGATGACACCACCCTCGGCATATGTATGAGATCATTTGCACTACAGATGACAACACATCCACTCTATCACATCAAACCACAGTATTTATGATGTCCCATCCACTTCAGGCATAACATCACACTCACTGTACCAGATATCGTACCCACTGTATCTTTGTCATCACAACCTTTCCACCGATATCACACATTTTTATATGACATCACACCCACCCAGTCTATGTGTGACATTTTATGCACTGTATATATAACATCACATCCACTCCTTATGTCGTCACACTTCTGTACTTATGACATCAAATCCTCTCTATATCAAACCACATCCATCATGTATGGCAACATGTACACTATACATGTGACATCAGAACAACTAAGCTGTGTCATCACACCCACTGTATTGACAACATCACACCCACAGTTTATGACATCACAACACTCTATTTATGACATCAGAGCTACTATATCTCACATCACACCCATTATATCTGACAGCACATCCACTGTATCTGTTCATCACACCCAGATTATCGATCATATAACCCCCATCATATGTATGATATCACAGCCACCATATGTATGACATCATATGAACTACATATGACATCACATCCACTCTTTTTTTTTATCACACCACTCTATGACATCACAGCCACTGTATTCATGTCATCATCACACCCAGTATATCTCACATCGCATCCACTGTAGCTGCCTCATTACTTACAGTGTATGGATTGTACCAAACCTACTATATGTGTGACATCAAACCCACTCTATGTATGACATCATGTGAATTCTATATGACATCACACCCACTCTTTATGACATCACAAGACTGTATTCATGACACCACAACCACTCTATTCATGACATCACACCCACTGGATAGGACATCACATACATTTTACTTGTGACATCACAGCCACTGTATCTATGACAAGACGCCTACTATGTTTATGACATCATACTCACTATATATGACATCACACTTGCTGTATGAATGACAACGCAACCACTGTATCCGACATCACACCCACTGTATCTGTGTCATCACACCCACTTGATTGATGATATCACAGCCTATGTCTGTATGAAATCACACCCACTGCATGGATGACACCATAGGCACTGTATATGACATCACATCCACACTTGATGACATCATAACACTGTTTGTATGTCATGGCACGCACTATGTTTATGACATCATATCCACTATATATCATGTCACACACACTGTGTGTATGACAACACAAGCTCTATATCTGGCTTGAAACCCATTCTATCTGCCATCACATCCACTGTATATGTTATCACACCACTCTGTCGTAGACATCACAACAAGTATGTCAGTCATCGCAGGGGGCATATGTATGCCATCATATGCACTATATATGACAACATATCCACACTTCATGACAAAATCTTTAGCTTGGATGACATCACACGCACGATATATGACAGGGCATCTACTGTGTATGATATCACATTCACTATATGTGTGACATTGCACAATGACTGTATCTATGACATCACACACTTTGACATATCCACTTTTTATGGCATCACACACAGTGTGATGACAACACAACCATTGTGTAACTTCACAGCCACTCTGTCTAATATCACACCCACTCTATTGGTGTCATCACACCCAATATGTCAATTTTATCAGACCCAGTGTATGCATGACATCACAGCCACTATATGTATGACATCATATGCACTACATATGACATCACACCCAGTCTTTATGACATCACAGCACTTGATTTATGATATCAAGTCCACTCTATCTGACATCACATCCACTATATCTGACCTCACGTCCACTGATTCTGTGTCATCTCACACACTCTATCGGTGACATCACATCCAGTATACATGTGACATCTTATCCACTCTATTTATGACATCATATCCACTATGTATGACATCCCAACACTGTGTGATGATGACACCACCCTCGGCATATGTATGAGATCATTTGCACTACAGATGACAACACATCCACTCTATCACATCAAACCACAGTATTTATGATGTCCCATCCACTTCAGGCATGACATCACACTCACTGTACCAGACATCGCACCCACTGTATCTTTGTCATCACATTTTCTCCACTGATATCACACCCACTTTGCTGTGACATCACACCCACTATATGTGTGACATCATATGCACTTATATAACTTCACGTTCACTCCTTATGTCGTCACACTACTGTACTTATGACATCACAAACACTATATATACAACCACATCCTGGGTGTAGGGCAACATACAGACTATACATGTGACATTACAGCCAGTATTCTGTGTCATCACACCCACTGTATTTTCAACATCACACCCACTCTTTGTATCACATAACACTCGGCATTTATATGGTATCTTTTGCACTATACAAGACATCACGTTCTCACTCTTTATGACATCGAACCACAGTTTTTATGACATTACACCCACTATATTTGACACCGTATCCACTGTATCTGTGTCATCACATCCACTGTATTGATGATATCACACCAACTGTATTGATGAGATCTCATCCTCTATATATGACGACGTCATGTCCATTGTATACAACACCACATTCACTATATTTGTAACATCACAGCCACTGTATCTGTGTCATCACACCCACCCTTTCGATGTTTTCACACCCTTTGTATCTGTGACTCACACCCACTATATGTATAACATTATATACACTCTGTAACTCATCACATCCACATTTTATGACATCACACCACATTATTTATCACATCACATGCACTGTAGTCATGACATCACTCCCACTATATCTGACATTGCATCCACTGTATCTGTCATCACAACCACTCTATTGATGATCTCAGACCAACTGTATATTTGAAATCACACCCACTTTATGCATGACATCTTATGCACTATACATAACGTCACATCCACTCTTTATGACTTCACACCATTGTCGTCATCACATTACATCCACGGCGTTCATGACAGCACACACACTATATAAGACATCACACACATGACAACTCAAATGTTATATCTGCCATTTCACACACTATATCTTACAGAACATCCACTGTATCTGTGTCATCAAACCCAGTGCATCAATCATACCACACCCACTGTCTGTATGGCATCACACACACTCTATGTATGACACCATATTCAGTGTGCATGGTATCACATGAACTCTTTATGACATCACACCCCTATATGTATGACATCACACCCAGCATATTTATGACATCATATCCAACATATATGATATCACACATAGTGCTTTCATGACAACATAACGACTATACCTGACATCTCACCCACTACATTTGTCATCACATCCACTGTATCTGTGTTGTCACACCCGCTGTATCGGTGACATGACAACAAGTATGGAATTCATCCCACTTGGTATACATATGACGTCATACACACTCTACATGACCTCACATTCACACTTTATGACATCAATCCTCAGTATTTATGACATGACAACTACTGCATTCATGACATCAGATCTCCTATATATGACATCACATCCACGGTTTATGACACCTCATCCCGTATACCTGTGTCATCACAGCATCTATATCTGTAACATCACACCCAGTATGTTTTTGAATTCATATCCACAATATTTGATATCAAACACACAATACAACCACTATATCTGACATCACACCCTCCATATCCCTATCTGTGTGATCAAACACAATTTATCGATGATAGAACATACCCTGTATGTAGGACATCGCACATACTATATGTATGGCACAATATGCACTATATACGACATCACACCCAGGCTCTTTCACATCACAACACTCTATTCATGACATCAAAGCTACTGTATCTCACATCACACCCTTTATATCTGACAGCACACCCACTGTATCTGTGTCATCACACACAGGTTATCGATCATATAACCCCCATTGCATGTATGATATCACAGCCACAATATGTATGACAACATATGAACTACATATGACACCACATCCACTCTTGATGATATCACACCACTCTGTGACATCACACCCACTGTATTGATGTCATCACAACCAGTATACCTGACATCGCATCCACTGTCGCTGCGTCATTTCTTACAGTGTATTGATTATACCACACCTACTATATGTGTGACATCAAACCCACTATAGGTATGACATCATGTGAATTCTATATGACATCACACCCACTCTTTTTGACATCACAAGACTGTATTCATGACATCACACCCACTCTATTCATGACATCACACCCACTGTATATGACATCACATACATTTTACTTGTGACATTTCATCCACTGTATCTATGACTAGACACCTACTATGTTTATGACATCATACTCAGTATATATGACATCACACTTGCTGTATGAATGACAACGCAACCACTGTATCCGACATCACACCCACTGTATCTGTGTCATCACACCCACTTGATTGATGATATCACAGCCTATGTCTGTATGAAATCACACCCACTGCATGGATGACACCATAGGCACTGTATATGACATCACATCCACACTTGATGACATCATAACACTCTTTGTATGTCATGGCACGCACTATGTTTATGACATCATATCCACTAGATATGATGTCACACACACTGTGTGTATGACAACACAAGCTCTATATCTGGCTTGAAACCCATTCAATCTGCCATCATCACATCCACTGTATATGTTATCACACCCACTCTGTCGTAGACATCACAACAAGTATGTCAGTCATCACAGGGGGCATATGTATGCCATCAAATGCACTATATATGACATCATATCCACACTTTATGACAAAATCTTTAGTTTGGATGACATCACACGCACTATATATGACAGCTCATCTACTGTGTATGATATCACATTCACTATATGTGTGACATTGCACAATGACTGTATCTATGACATCACACACTTTGACATATCCACATTTTATGGCATCACACACAGTGTGATGACAACAGAACCATTGTGTAACTTCACAGCCACTCTGTCTAATATCACACCCACTCTATTGGTGTCATCACACCCAATATGTCAATTTTATCAGACCCAGTGTATGCATGACATCACAGCCACTATATGTATGACATCATATGCACTACATATGACATCACACCCAGTCTTTATGACATCACAGCACTTGATTTATGATATCAAGTCCACTCTATCTGACATCACATCCACTATATCTGACCTCACGTCCACTGATTCTGTGTCATCTCACACACTCTATCGGTGACATCACATCCAGTATACATGTGACATCTTATCCACTCTATTTATGACATCATATCCACTATGTATGACATCCCAACACTGTGTGATGATGACACCACCCTCGGCATATGTATGAGATCATTTGCACTACAGATGACAACACATCCACTCTATCACATCAAACCACAGTATTTATGATGTCCCATCCACTTCAGGCATAACATCACACTCACTGTACCAGACATCGCACCCACTGTATCTTTGTCATCACAACCTTTCCACCGATATCACACCCATTTTGCTATGACATCACACCCACTCTATGTGTGACATTTTATGCACTGTATATATAACATCACATCCACTCCTTATGTCGTCACACTTCTGTACTTATGACATCAAAACCTCTCTATATCAAACCACATCCATCATGTATGGCAACATGTACACTATACA
>JAJLRB010005483.1:0-33157 GCA_020976825.1 Odocoileus hemionus | reverse complement strand
ATTTTTTTAAAAAACTTAATTAAAAGTAATTTAAATTTAAATATTAATTTTTAATATAATCAATTTTTTAATTTAACCAAAATTATTAAATTATATTGTAATTAATTTATTAATTATAATTATTACAATTTATATTTTAAAATTTTTTTTTTGAAAATTTATTAAAATTTAGAGGCGGTTGGGGGTTAATTGAGGGGAAAGGCATGGGCTAAAATTTTCTACGTTTTTAAACTACAAAACGATTTGTTGTTTTATTACATTTTGTTCATAAAAATTTAAAGAATTAAAAATTAAACCAATTTTTGGATAAAAAATGAGGGGGCCCAAACAGTCAAAAACCCTTGTCAAAGGGATTGGAAACCTGCAATTTAGTTTTTCTTTTTTTTAAAATGAGTTTTCCCGATTGTTTTTTCTTTCTCTCCCCTTTTTGTCCCTTTTTTCCAGATGTGTTTTGTCCCCTCTGAAATTATCCATGTTTTTTCCCCAAACTCACTTTTAATAGAAAATCCACCAGATTTTTAAAAAAAACCTTACCTCCCAGCTTTTCTCCGCCTTCTCTACTTTTATGCAAAAAAGTTAAAGGGGAAAAAAACTTAAGAATGTTTTTAGTTTTACACTCCCCTTTTGGGCCCTTGTTTTACACTCCAGTTTTCGGGACCACCCCTCCAAAATTTAAAAGATTTTAAAAAGTACAAAGATGCCTGTAAAAACATTCAAAGCCCTAAAACTAAAAAAGCATGTTTTCTTTTACTCACACAAAAGAATGCCCCAAGGGACCATTAAGAAAGGTTTTTATTTTTGAAAGTTTGGGGGGGCACAAAATTGCTAAAATGAGTGGCTAGGGGGCTAAAAACCATACCCCCCCCCCAGAAAAGAAGGATGGACCCCCCCCCAGAAAAAAAGTCAAAGAGAAAATTTGGGGGGAGTTCCTCTCTTCCCCGGAAAAGCTAAAAAAGTATGGCCTAGGTGTGGTGGGATTTGGATGGGCGGGTTTAAGGGGATTTTTTGAGCTAAAAGTTCAGGGGCCCCTTGGGAAAATTTATACATTGTCTGGGTCCTGATGTTCTCTGTAAAAAAAAAAAGGTACAAAAATTCATAAGCTTTGAAAGCTTATATAAATCAAAAGTCGCCCCTACAAGTGTTCAGTGCCCAGTTGTGAAAAAAGGATCATACGGGTTTAGTTTTTTCCCCCAAAAGCTTAATCCCTCACGGTATTTTCCCTTAATTTATTTTTGAGTAGATGTTTCAGTAAACTATGTTCTAAGAAAAAAGGTTGGAAAATTAAAAACCTACTACGGGAAAAGTGCAGGACTACACTAAACGGCATGTGGCCCAATGGGCCTCGGCCCCTAAACCCATTTTAAAGACAAACAGCAAAGATAAAAAAGGGATTTCTGGGGGTTAAGGGTTTTTAAGACCCCATGCTTCCACGCAGGGTTTGGGTTCTATCATGGTGGGAAAAACAAAACCCCAACCATGAGTGTGGCAAAGATAAAAAATTTAAAACTAAAACTAAAAAAACAAAAGTAAAAGTTGAAAAATAAATGCGAAAAAAGTTTTAACAAAGTGTATAGATGGGACAAGTACGAGATCGTCACACTTTCTGACAAAAACAAGTACTAACTCCCAGACCCCACCCAGCCTTGCTTGGCTTCCTGTTCTCACCATTGTAGAACTCAGAAGAAAGGAGACGGGAGTAAAGAGGTCACTCTACAAAAAAGGGCCATGTGGTACCAAGAGCGTGAGGCGAGGCCCGCGAGGATTAACAACTACCTCTGATGAGTGACCCCGTGGCCCACCTCACAAAGAATGGGATATGAGGAGGCTTGGTACAATAACCTCACCTCAACCGAGTCACTCCCCTTCCTTTTATAGAATTTCATGTAACATGGATGAGGCCAAATGCTGTAAGTAAACCAGGTCATTTCAGAAAAGTCATTTACAACCAGAAACATCTCTTATATATAATAGCGTGTATGTCATAACATACACTGCATTGTGATATCATCTACAATACAGTGAGTGTGAAAGACAAAGATAACAGGTGATGTGATGTTATAAGAGTGAGTATAATGTACATGAATAGAGTGGACGCCATCTGTCATACTGTTATTCCGGTTTTGATGTCCATAAAAACCTGAATGTGATGCCTTAAATTTCCACCAATACTTGTAATATATATGCAGCAGTGGTGATGATCCACATATCACAAGGGAGTGGCTATTATTAATATAGAGTGGTAGGGTGTGATGACACAGATACAGTGATATAATATCATATACAGTGGGTGTGATGTCAATACAGAGTGGCTGTGAAGTAACACAATGATTGTGTTGTCATCACACTGAGTGTGATGCCCATATAAAGTGGAATATGCCATAAATAAGTAGAGTGTGTGATGTCATAGATACAGTCCATTGTGCAATGCCACACATATAGTGAATGTGATATCATACACAGTAGATGACATGTCATATATAGGGCGTGTGATGTCATGAATACAGTGTGTGTGATGTCATCCAAACTAAAGATTTTTGTCATAAAGTGTGGATATGATGTCATCCATGATATAGTGCATATGATGGCATACATATGGCCCCCTGTGATGTCTGACACAGTGTGTTTTTATTGTGATGTCTACGACAGAGTGGGTGTGATGACATCTATAGAGTGGATGTGATGGCAGATAGAATGGGTTTCAAGCACAGGCAATATATAGAGCTTGTGTTGTCATACACACAGGGTGCGTGACATCATATATAGTGGATATGAAGTCATAAACATAGTGGGGTGCCATGATGAATACGAAGAGTGTTATGATGTCATCAAGTGTGGATTGTGATGTCATATACATGCCTATGGGTGACATCCATGCAGTGGATGTGATTTCATACAGACATAGGCTGTGATATCATCAATCAAGTGGTGTGATGACACAGATACAGTGGGTGAGATGTCGGAAACAGTGGTTGCGTTGTCATTCATACAGCAAGTGTGATGTCATATATAGTGAGTAAGTGATGTCATAAACATTAGTAGGGTCTTTGTCATAGATACAGTGACCTGTGATGTCACAAGTATAAAATGTATGTGATGTCCTATCCAGTGGGTGTGATGTTCATGAATAGAGTGGGTGTGGTGTCATGAATACAGTCTTTTGATGTCATAAAGAGTGGGTGTGTATGTCCATATAGAATTCACATGATGTCATACATACGAGTGGTTTGATGTCACACAAAAGTAGGTTTTGGTACAATCCATACACTGTAAGTAATGAGGCAGCTACAGTGGATGCGATGTGAGATATACTGGGTGTGATGACATGAATACAGTGGCTGTGATGTCATAGAGTGGTGTGATATCAAAAAGAGTGGATGTGATATCATATGTAGTTCATATGATGTCATACATATGGTGGCTGTGATATACATATGATGGGGGTTATATGATCGATAATCTGGGTGTGATGAACAGATACAGTGGATGTGCTGTCAGATATAATGGGTGTGATGTGAGATATAGTAGCTCTGATGTCATAAATAGAGTGTTGTGATGTCATAAACTGTGGGTGTGATGTTGTCAATACAGTGGGTGTGATGACACAGCTTAGTTGTTCTGATGTCACATGTATAGTGTACATGTTGCCATACATGATGGATGTGGTTTCATATAGAGAGGATTTGATGTCATAAGTACAGAAGTGTGACGACATAAGGAGTGGATGTGTGATGTCAGACATAGTGGCTATGAAGTTACACAATGATTGTGTTGTCATAACATTGTGTGTGATGCCATATAAAGTGGATATGTCACAACCATAGAGTGTGTGATGTCATCGATACAGTCATTGTGCGATTTCACACATACAGTGAATGTGATATCATGCACAGTAGATGACATGTCATATATAGTGCATGTGATGTCATGAATACAGTGCATGTGATGTCATAAATACTAAGGATTGTTGTCATAAAGTGTGGATATGATGTAATGTATAGTGCAAATGATGTCATACATATGCCGAGTGTGGTGTCATCATCACACAGTGTTCTGGTATCATACATAGTGTATATGATGTAATAAATATTGTGGATAAGATGTCACACGTATACTGGATGTGATATCACCGATAGAGTGTGTGTGATGACACAGATACAGTGGACGTGAGGTCACATATAGTTGATATATGATGTCAGATAGAGTGGACTTGATGTCATAAATAAAGTGCTGTGATGTCATAAATACTGGATGTGATGTCATATGTAGTGCATATGATGTCATACATATACTGGCTGTGATGTCATGCATACACTGGGTCTGATAAAGTTGATATATTGGGTGTGACGACACAGATACAGTGGGTGTGATGTCAGACAGAGTGGCTGTGAAGTTACACAATGGTTGTGTTGTCATCACACTGTGTGTCATGCCATAAAAAGTGGATATGTCAAAAATATAGAGTGTGTGATGTCATAGATACAGTCATTGTGCAATGTCACACATATAATGAATGTGATATCATACACAGTAGATGACATGTCATATATAGTGTGTGTGATGTCATGAATACAGTGCATGTGATGTCATGTAGAGTGTGTATGATGTCATACGTATGCCAAGTGTGATGACTTCCATACTTGTTGGGATGTCATTGATACAGCGGGTGTGACGACACAAATACAGTGGCTGTGATGACAAATATAGTGGGTGAGATGTCAGGTATAGTCGTTGTCTTGTCATGAAGCACTATGTGTGATATCATATATATTGGATATGATGTCATAAATATGCTGAGTGTGATGTCATACATATAGGGGTGTGATGTCATAAAGAGTTCATGTGATGCCATGCATAATGAATATGATGTCATACATAGAGTGTGTGTGATGTCATACAGAGAGTGGTTGTGGGATGATTGATGCACTGGGTTTGATGACACAGATACAGTGGATGTACTGTAAGATATAGTGGGTGAGATAGCAGATATAACATTTGAGTCGTCATGTGTGTGATGTCGTATATAGCGTGTGTGATGCCATGAATGCAGTGGATGTAATGTGATGACTACAATGGTGTGAAGTCATAAAGAGTGGGTGTGACATTATATATAGTGCATAAGATATCATACATAAAGTGAGTGTGATTTCAATTATACAGTTGGTCTCAGATCATCAATAGATAGGTTGTGATGACAGATACAGTGGATGCAATGTCAGATATAGTGGGAGTGATGTCATGAGTACAGTGCATGTGATGTGATAAATAATGTGGTGTGATGTCATAAAATGTGGATGTGATGAGTTATATAGTGTATATAATGTTATACATATAGTGGGTGTGATGTCACACATACAAAGGGTGTGTCTAAGTCAGCTCCATGTCTAACTGGTGCTTCTTCACCTGCACACAGATCTCAGGAGACAGGTAAGGTAGTCTGCTATTCCTGCCTCTTGAAGTAATTTCCTCATTTTGCTGTGATCCACACAGTCAAAGGCTTTGGAGTAGTCAATAAAGCAGAACTAGATATTTTCTGGGAACTTTCTTGCTTTTTTGACGATCCAACTGATGTTGGCAATTTTATTTCTCTGGTTCCTCTGCATTTTCTTAATCTAGCCTGATCATCTGGATCTTCACAGTGCACAAACTGTTGAAGCCTGATTTGGAGAATTTTGAGCATTACTTTCCTAGTGTGTGAGATGACTGTATCTGTGTGGTCGTTTGAACGTTCTTTGGTATGGCCTTTCTTTGTGTTGGAATGAAAACTGACCTTTTCCAGTCCTGTGGCCACTGCTGAGTTTTCCAAGTTTGCTATCATATTGAGTGCAGCACTTTCACAACATCATCCTTAAGGATTTGAAATAGCTCAATTGGAATTCCATCAGCTCCACTAGCTTTGTTGGTAGCGATGCTTCCCAAGGCCCACTTGACTTCACATTCCAGGATGTCTGTCTCTAGGAGAGTGATCACACTATCGTGGTTATCTAGGTCATGATGATCTTTTTTTATAGTCCTTCTGTATATTCTTGCCACTTCTTAATATCTTCTGCTTCGGTTAGGTCCATACCATGTCTGCCCTTTATTGTGCCCATCTTTGCATGAAATATTCCCTTCATATCTCTAATTTTCTTGAAGATATCTCTAGTCTTTTCCATTCTATTGCTTTCCTCTATTTCTTTGCATTGGTCACTGAGGAAGGCTTTCTTATATCTCTGTGCTAATTCTTTGGAAGTCTGTATTCAAATGGGTATAGCTTTTCTTTTCTCCTTTGCCTTTAGCTTTTCTTAGATTCTCAGCTATTTGAAAGGCCTCCTCAGACAACCATTTTGCCTTTTTGCATTTTTTTCTTGGAGATGGTCTTGATCACTGCCTCCTGAACCATGTCACGGACCTCCATCCATAGTTCTTCAGGCACTTTGTCTGTCAGATCTAATCCCTTGAATCTATTTGTCACTTCCACTGTATAATCGTAAGGGATTTCATTTAGGTCAGACCTGAATGGCCTGGTGGTTTTCCCTACTTTCTCAATTTAAATCTGAATTTTGCACTAAGGAGTTCATGATCTGAACCACAGTCAGCTCTTAGTCTTCTTTTTGCTGACTCTATAGAGCTTCTCCATCTTTGGCTGCAAACAATATAATCAGTCTGATTTTGGTGTTGACCAACTGGTGATGTCCATGTGTAGGGTGTTGTCTTGTGTTGTTGGAAGAGGGTGTATGCTTTGACCAGTGCATTCTCTTGGCAATACTCTGTTAGGCTTTGCCATGCTTCATTTTGTACTCCCAGGCCAAATTTTGACTTTTACTCCAGGTATCTCTTGACTTCCTACTTTAGATTCTAGCCCCTATGATGTAAAAGACATATATATATATATATATATATATATATATATATATATATATATATATATATAGGTGTTAGTTCTGAAAGGCCTTGTAGGTCTTCACAGAACCATTTTAAATTCAGCTTCCTCAGCATTACTGGTTGGGGCATAGACTTGGATTACTGTGATATTGGATGGTTTGCTTTGGAAACGTGCAGAGCTCTTTCTGTCGTTTTTGAGACTGCACCCAAGTACTGCATTTCAGACTCTTTTGTTGATTATGAGGGCAACGCCATTTCTTCTTAGGGATTCTTACCCATAGTAGTAGCTGTAGTGGTCATCTGAATTAAATCCACCAAATCAAGTCCATTTTAGTTCACTGATTCCTATAAAGTCAATGATCACTCTTGCCATTACCTGTTTGACCACTTCCAAATTACCTTGATTCATGGACCTAAGATTCCAAGTTCCTTTGCAATATTGTTCTTCATGGCATCAGATTTTCCTTCCATCATCAGTTACATTTTGCTTTGGCTCTGTCTCTTTATTCTTTCTGGAGCTATTTCTCCACTCTTCTCCAGTAGCATATTGGGCACCTTCTGACCCAGGGAGTTCATTGTGCAGTGTCATATCTTTTTTGCCTTTTCATACTGTTTGCTTCTGAATTGGGAATGGAGTGTGCCAATGCTGTATATTGTCATCCTTCTTATTTAAATTATGTGCAGAGTACATCATGAGAAATTCCAGGCTGGATGAAGCACAAGCTACAATCAAGATAGTCAGTAGAAATATCAGCAACCTCAGATATGCAGATGACACACCCTTATGGCAGAAAGTGAAGAAGAACTGAAATGCCTCTTGATAAAGGTGAAAGAGGCAAGTGAAAAAGTTGGCTTAAAAATCAGCATTCCAAAAACTAAGATCACTGCATCCGTTCCCATCACTTCATGGCAAATAGATGGGGAAACGATGGAAACAATGACAGACTTTATTCTGGGGGCCTCCAAAATCACTACAGATGGTGACTGCAGCCATGAAATCAAAAGACTCTTGCTCCTTGGAAGAAAAGCTATGAGCAACCTTGACAGCATATTTAAAAGCAGAAATATTACTTTGCTGACAAAGGTCCATCTAGTCAAAGCTATGGTTTTTCCATTAGTCATGTATAGGCATGAGAGTTGGACTATAAAGAAAGGTGAGTGCTGAAGAATTGATGCTTTTCAACTGTGTTGTTGGAGAAGACTCTTGAGAGTCCCTCAGACTGTAAGGAGGTCAAATCAGTCAAACCTAAAGGATATCAGTCCTGACTATTCAATGGAAGGACTGAAGCTGAAGCTGAAACTCCAATATCTGACCACGTGATGCGAAGAACTGACTCATTGGAAAAGACCCTGATGCTGGGAAAGATCAAAGGTACAAGGGGATAGGCGACAGAGGATGAAATGTTTAGATGGCATCACTGACTCATTGGACATGAGTTTCAGTAAGCTCCAGGACTTGGTGATGTTCAGGGAAGCCTTGGGTGTGACAAGTCCTTGGGGTCACAATGAGTGGGACACAACTGAGCGACTGAACTGAACTGGACTGAAGTCAGCCAAGTGCAAAATCCCTGGCCATCTCTGTGTGGTTCCTGGAAGGAAAGCCCAGGGAAAGGAAGCATGCCAAAGTGATGGGCACTGTGAACCTGTCCAACATGATGGGAGAACACAGAACACAGGGGCCCATCACTCAGCTCTCCATGGGGAGAACGTCCAAACCCACCCACCTCTTTACAGTTTGGTCCTGTCACGAGCAAATCCAAGGACTCTATAACCTTCCAGGGTAAGTCATAGAGGTCAAAGAGGACATTGACTTGATTGAATAGCAAATGAAAGAAAGTGACCAGGACAAAAAAAGAGGGGTGGTTTTACAAATTCCATTATTCTGGATAAGTAGACCTATAGTTCTCTATTTGTGCAAGTCTCCTTTAAGGTATTGTGTGTGTGTGTGTGTGTGTGTGTGTGAGCTATCAGAACTGGCTGGGCTGGGAGACGGAAGAATGGACACCAAAAACGTGAAAGAACTTGTGTAAAGTTCTTAGACCGTGGGGCAGCAGAAGCATGGAAGCCAGGAAAATGAGCCGAAGGATCTCACCGAGCAAGCAAGCTGTAAGTGGAATCAAGCTGCTGCACCCTGGATCCCTGCCAGAAAGTAAAGGCTGGAAGAAAGCAACTGGGAGTGGTCAGTGAGGATGCATAGAATATGAAAAACAATACAGGGTGGATTACCAGGCAGAGAAGAGGCGGGGCCTACAGCCCTTGGATGCCCATCTACAAAGACCTTTCGTCCATCTCAAGTGCAGGAACATTCCCCAGCATGACCAGGCACATGAGTGCACCTTGCCTTTTTTGTAAGCTTTGGGAGATAGACAGGTACTGCAGCATAAGGAGCTGCTACCTGCAGAGTTTGCCATGTCATTCTTTGTATTCTTTGAAGAACCCTTGGGTATCAAGACTATGCAAAGGATGGATTAGATTGATTCTATCACTGCTCCCAGCCCCACAGACATGTCATCTACTGTGTATGATATCACATTCACTATATGTGTGACATTGCACAATGACTGTATCTATGACATCACACACTCTATGTTTATGACATATCCACTTTTTATGGCATCACACACACAGTGTTGATGATAACACAACTATTGTGTAACTTCACAGCCACTATGTCTGACATCACAAACCCACACTATATCTGGTGTCATCACACCCAATGTATAATTTTATCAAGACCCAGTGTATGCATGACATCACAGCCACTATATGTATGACATCATATGCACTACATATGACATCACATACACTCTTTATGACATCACACCACTTTATTTATGATATCAAGTCACTCTATCTGACATCACATCCACTATATCTGACCTCACGTCCATTGATCTGTGTCATCACACCCACACTATCAATGGTGCCACTATATGTATGATATCACATCCAGGATACGTGTGACATCATATCCACTATATTTATGACATCATATCCACTATGTATGACATCCCAACACTGTGTGATGATGACACCACACTCGGCATATGTATTACATCATTTGCACTACAGATGACAATCACATGCACTCTATCACACCAAACCACAGTATTTATGACATCACATCCAATTCAGTCATGACATCACACCCACTGTATCAGACATCACACTCCCACTGTACCTTTGTCATCACAACCTCTCCACCGATATCACACCCATTTTATATGACATCACACCCACTCTATGTGCGTGACATTTTATGCACTATATATATAACATCACATCCACTCCTTATGTCATCACACTTCTGTACTTATGACATCAAAACCTCTCTATATGAAACCACATCCATCATGTATGGCAACATGTACACTATACATGTGACATCAGAACAACTAAGCTGTGTCATCACACCCACTGTATTGACAACATCACACCCACAGTTTATGACATCACAACACTCTATTTATGACATCAGAGCTACTATATCTCACATCACACCCAGTGTATCTGACAGCACATCCAATGTATCTGTTCATCACACCCAGATTATCGATCATATAACCCCCACCGTATGTATGATATCACAGCCAAAATATGTATGACATCATATGAACTCCATATGACATCACATCCACTCTTTTTGATATCACATCACTCTATGACATCACAGCCACTGTATTCATGTCATCATACCCAGTATATCTCACATCGCATCCACTGTAGCTGCCTCATTACTTACAGTGTATGGATTGTACCAAACCTACTATATGTGTGACATCAAACCCACTATATGTATGACATCATGTGAATCCTATAGGACATCACACTCACACTTTGTGACATCACAAGACTGTATTCATGACATCACATCCACTCTATTCATGACATCACACCCACTGGATTTGACATCACATACACTCTACTTGTGACATCACAGCCACTTTATCTATGACAAAATACCTACTATGTTTATGACATCATACTCCATATATATGTCATCTCACATGCTGTATGAATGACAACACAACAGCTGTATCCGACATCACCCACTCTATCTGTGTAATTTCACCCACTTCATTGATGATATCACAGCCTATGTATGTATGAAATCACACCCACTGCATGTAGGACACCATAGTCACTGTGTATATTCATCACATCCACTCTTGATGACATCATACCTTTGTGTGTATGTCATGGCACACACTATGTTTATGACATCATATCCACTATATATGATGTTACACACACTGTGTGTATGACAACACAAGGCTCTATATTGACTTGAACTCAATCTATCTGCCAGCACATCCACTGTATACGTCATCACACCCACTCTGTCGTAGACATCACAACAACTATGTAAAACATTACAGATGGCATATGTATGCATTCATGTGCACTATACATGGCATCATATCCACACTTTAGGACAATAATCCTTACTATTTATGACATCACATGCACAGTATTCATGACATCACATGCACTATATATGACATGTCATCTACTGTGCATGATATCCCATTCACTATATGTGTGACATTGCACAATGACTGTATCTATGACATCACACACTCTATATTTATGACATATCCACTTTATATGGCATCACAGACAATGTTATGACAAAACAATCATTGTGGAACTTCACAGCCACTCTGTCTGACATCACACCCAATGTATCAATTTTATCAAAACCAGTGTATCAATGATATCTCAGACACTCTATGTATGATATCATATGCACTACATATGACATCACATCCACTCTTTATGACATCACAGCATTATATTTATGGTATCGAGTCCACTAACTCTGACATTGCAACATACATTTGTCATCACAGCCCCTCTATTGATGACATCACAACAAATATGGAAGTCATCCACTTGGCATATGTATGACATCATACACACTCTACATGACATCACAGTCACACTTTATGACATCAATCCTCAGTTTTATGACATCACAACCACTGCACTCATGACATCAGATCTCCTGTATATGACAACACATCTACGGTTTATGACATCTCACCATGTATACCTGTGTCATCACAGCCAGTATATCTGTAACATCACACTCAGTATGTTTGTGAATTCATATCCACTAGATTTGACATCAAACACACAATACAACCACTATATCTGACATCACACCCTCCATATCCCAATCTATGTGATCACACCCACTGTATCGAAGACAGAACAAATACTGAATGTAGGACATCACAAATACTATATGTATGGCACAATATGCACTGTATACGACATCACACCCACACTCTTTGACATCACAAAACTTTATTCATGACATCAAAGCTACTATATTTCACATCACACCCTTTATATCTGACAGCACACCCACTGTATCTGTGTCATCACACACAGTTTATCGATCATATAACCCCCATTGTATGTATGATATCACAGCCACAATATGTATGACAACATATGAACTACATATGACACCACATCCACTCTAAGGAGGATATCACACCACTCTATGACATCACACCCACTGTATTGATGTCATCACAACCAGTATACCTGACATCGCATCCACTGTCGCTGCGTCATTACTTACAGTGTATTGATTATACCACACCTACTATATGTGTGACATCAAACCCACTATAGGTATGACATCATGTGAATTCTATATGACATCACACCCACTCTTTTTGACATCACAAGACTGTATTCATGACATCACACCCACTTTAATCAGGACATCACATCCACTGTATATGACATTATACATTTTCCTTGTGACATTACATCCACTGTATCTATGACAAGACACCTACTATGTTTTATGACATCATACTCACTATATATGACATCACACTTGCTGTATGAATGACAACACAACACTGTATCCGACATCACACCCACTGTATCTGTGTCATCACACCCACTTGATTGATGATATCACAGCCTATGTCTGTATGAAATCACACCCAATGCATGTAGACACCATAGGCACTGTATATGACATCACATACACACTTGATGACATCATAACACTCTTTGTATGTCATGGCACACACTATGTTTATGACATCATATCCACTATATGTGATGTCACACACACTGTGTGTATGACAACACAAGCTCTATATTTGCTTGAAACCCATTCTATCTGCCATCACATCCACTGTATATGTTATCACACACACTCTGTCGTAGACATCACAACATCTGTGTCAGTCATCACAGGGGGCATATGTATGCCATCATATGCACTATATATGACATCATATCCACACTTTATGACAAAATCTTTAGTTTGGATGACATCACATGCACTATATGACATCACAGCCTATATATGACATGTCATCTACTGTGTATGATATCACATTCACTATATGTGTGACATTGCACAATGACTGTATCTATGACATCACACACATTTTGACATATCCACTTTTTATGGCATCACACACAGTGTGATGACAACACAACCATTGTGTAACTTCACAGCCACTCTGTCTGATATCACACCCACTCTATTGGTGTCATCACACCCAATATGTCAATTTTATCAGACCCAGTGTATGCATGACATCACAGCCACTATATGTATGACATCATATGCACTACATATGACATCACACCCAGTCTTTATGACATCACAGCACTTTATTTATGATATCAAGTCCACTCTATCTGACATCACATCCACTATATCTGACCTCACGTCCACTGATTCTGTGTCATCACACACACTCTATCGGTGACATCACATCCAGTATACATGTGACATCTTATCCACTATATTTATGAGATCATATCGACTATGTATGACATCCCAACACTGTGTGATGATGACACCACCCTCGGCATATGTATGAGATCATTTGCACTACAGATGACAACACATCCACTCTACACACCAAACCACAGTATTTATGATGTCCCATTCCACTTCAGTCATAACATCACACTCACTGTACAGACATCACACCCACTGTATCTTTGTCATCACAACCTCTCCTCCGATATCACACCCATTTTATATGACATCACACCCACTCTATGTGTGACATTTATGCACTATATATATAACATCACATCCACTCCTTATGTCGTCACACTTCTGTACTTAGGACATGAAATCCTCTCTATATGAAACCACATCCATCATGTATGGCAACATGTACACTATACATGTGACATCAGAACAACGAAGCTGTGTCATTCACACACCACTGTATTGACAACATCACACCCACAGTTTATGACATCACAACACTCTATTTATGACATCAGAGCTACTATATCTCACATCACACCCATGTATCTGACAGCACATCCAATGTATCTGTTCATCACACCCAGATTATCGATCATATAACACCCCACCATATGTATGATATCACAGCCACAATATGTATGACATCATATGAACTACATATGACATCACATCCACTCTTTTTGATATCACACACCACTCTATGACATCACAGCCACTGTATTCATGTCATCACACCCAGTATATCTCACATCGCATCCACTGTAGCTGCCTCATAACTTACAGTGTATGGATTGTACCAAACCTACTATATGTGTGACATCAAACCCACTCTATGTATGACATCATGTGAATTCTATATGACATCACACCCACTCTTTATGACATCAAGACTGTATTCATGACACCACACCCACTCTATTCATGACATCACACCCACTGGATAGGACATCACATACATTTTACTTGTGACATCACATCCACTGTATCTATGACAAGACACTACTACAATGTTTATGACATCATACTCACTATATATGACATCACACTTGCTGTATGAATGACAACGCAACCACTGTTTCCGACATCACACACCCACTGTATCTGTGTCATCACACCCACTTGATTGATGATATCACAGCCTATGTCTGTATGAAATCACATCCCACTGCATGGATGACACTATAGGCACTGTATATGACATCACATCCACACACTTGATGACATCATAACACTCTTTGTATTTCATGGCACCCACTATGTTTATGACATCATATCCACTATATATGATGTCACACACACTGTGTGTATGACAACACAAGCTCTATATCTGGCTTGAAACCCATTCTATCTGCCATCACAACCACTCTATATGTTATCACACCCACTCTGTCGTAGACATCACAACAACTGTGTCAGACATCACAGGGGGCATATGTATGCCATCATATGCACTATATATGACATCATATCCACACTTTATGACAAAATCTTTAGTTTGGATGACATCACACGCACTGTATTCATGACATCACATGCCCTATATATGACATGTCATCTACTGTGTATGATATCACATTCACTATATGTGTGGCATTGCACAATGACTGTACCTACGACATCACGCACTCTATATTTATGGCATATCCACTTTATATGGCTTCACACACAGTGTGATGACAACACAATCATTGTGTAACTTCACAGCCACTCTGTCTGACATCACACCCACTGTATCTGTGTCATCACACCCAATATATCAATTTTATCAGACCCAGTGTATGCATGACATCACAGCCACTATATGTATGACGTCATATGCACTACATATGACATCACATCCAGTCTTCATGACATCACAGCACTTAATTTATGATATCAAGTCCACCCTATCTGACATCACATCCACTATATCTGACCTCACGTCTACTGTTTCTGTGTCATCACACACACTCTATCGGTGATATCACATCCAGTATACGTGTGACATCTTATCCACTATATTTATAATATCATATCCACTATGTATGATATCACAACACTGTGTGATGATGACACCACACTTGGCATCTGTATGACATCATTTGCACTACAGATGACAACACATCCACTCTTTCACACCAAACCATCGTATTTATGATGTCACATCCACTTCAGGCATGACATCACACCCACTGTATCAGACATCACACCCACTGTATCTTTGTCATCACATATTCTCCACTGATATCACACCCACTTTGCTGTGACATCACACCAACTATATGTGTGACATCATATGCACTATATATAACTTCACGTCCACTCCTTATGTCATCACACTACTGTACTTATGACATCACAAACTCTATATATACAACCACATCCTGGGTGTAGGGCAACATACAGACTATACATGTGACATTACAGCCAGTATTCTGTGTCATCACACCCACTGTATTTTCAACATCACACCCACTCTTTGTATCACATAACACTCGGCATATATATGGCATCTTTTGCACTATACAAGACATCACGTTCTCTCTTTATGACATCGAACCACAGTTTTTTATGACATCACACCCACTATATTTGACATCTTATCCACTGTATCTGTGTCATCACATCCACTGTATTGATGATATCACACACACCAACTGTATTGATGAGATCTCATCGTCTATATATATGACGACGTCATGTCCATTGTATACAACATCACATTCACTATATTTGTAACATCACAGCCACTGTATCTGTGTCATCACACCCACCCTTTCGATGTTTTCACACCCTTTGTATTTGTGACATCACACCCACTATATGTATAACATTATATACACTCTGTAACTCATCACATCCACATTTTATGACATCACACCACATTTATTTATCACATCACATGCACTGTACTCATGACATCACTCCCACTATATCTGACATTGCATCCACTGTATCTGTGTCATCACAACCACTCTATTGATGATCTCAGACCAACTGTATATTTGAAATCACACCCACTTTATGCATGACATCTTATGCACTATACATAACGTCACATCCACTCTTTATGACTTCACACCATTGTCGTCATCACATTACATCCACTGCATTCATGACAGCACACACACTATATAAGACATCACACACATGACAACTCAAATGTTATATCTGCCATTTCACACACTATATCTTACAGTACATCCACTGTATCTGTGTCATCAAACCCAGTGCATCAATCACACCACACCCACTGTCTGTATGGCATCACACACACTCTATGTGTGACACCATATTCAGTATGCATGGCATCACATGAACTCTTTATGACATCACACCCCTATATGTATGACATCACACCCAGCATATTTATGACATCACATCCAACATATATGATATCACACTTAGTGCTTTCATGACAACATAACGACTATACCTGACATCTCACCCACTACATTTGTCATCACATCCACTGTATCTGTGTTGTCACACCTGCTGTATCGGTGACATGACAACAAGTATGGAATTCATCCCACTTGGTATACATATGATGTCATACACACTCTACATGACCTCACATTCACACTTTATGACATCAATCCTCAGTATTTATGACATGACAACTACTGCATTCATGACATCAGATCTCCTATATATGACATCACATCCACGGTTTATGACCCCTCATCCCGTATACCTGTGTCATCACAGCATCTATACCTGTAACATCACACCCAGTATGTTTTTGAATTCATATCCACAATATTTGATATCAAACACACAATACAACCACTCTATCTGACATCACACCCTCCATATCCCTATCTGTGTGATCACACCCACTTTATCGATGATAGAACACACCCTGTATGTAGGACATCACACATACTATATGTATGGCACAGTATGCACTATATACGACATCACACCCAGGCTCTTTCACATCACAACACTCTATTCATGGCATCAAAGCTACTGTATCTCACATCACACCCTTTATATCTGACAGCACACCCACTGTATCTGTGTCATCACACACAGGTTATCGATCATATAACCCCCATTGCATGTATGATATCAGAGCCGCAATATGTATGACAATGTATGAACTACATATGACACCACATCCACTCTTGATGATATCACACCACTCTGTGACATCACACCCACTGTATTGATGTCATCACAACCAGTATACCTCACATCGCATCCACTGTCGCTGCGTCATTACTTACAGTGTATTGATTATACCACAACTACTATATGTGTGACATCAAACCCACTAGAGGTATGACATCATGTGAATTTATATGACATCACACCCACTCTTTTTGACATCACAAAACTGTATTCATGACATCACACCCACTGGATAGGACATCACATACATTTAACTTGTGACATTTCATCCACTGTATCTATGACAAGACACCTACTATGTTTATGACATCATACTCACTATATATGTCATCACACTTGCTGTATGAATGAAAACACAACCACTGTATCCGACATCACACCCACTGTATCTGTGTCATCACACCCACTTGATTGATGATATCACAGCCTATGTCTGTATGAAATCACACCCATTGCATGTAGACACCATAGGCACTGTATATGACATCACATACACACTTGATGACATCATACCACTCTTTGTATGTCATGGCACACACTATGTTTATGACATCATATCCACTATATATGATGTCACACACACTGTGTGTATGACAACAGAAGCTCTATATCTGCCTTGAAACCCATTCTATCTGCCATCACATCCACTGAATATGTTATCACACACACTCTGTCTTAGACATCACAAGTATGTCAGTCATCACAGGGGGCATATGTATGCCAACATATGCACTATATATGACATCCTATCCACATTTTATGACAAAATCTTTAGTTTGGATGACATCACACACACTATATATAACAGGTCATCTACTGTGTATGATATCACATTCACTATATGTGTGACATTGCACAATGACTGTATCTATGACATCACACATTTTGACATATCCACTTTTTATGGCATCACACACAATGTGATGACAACACAAACATTGTGTAACTTCACAGCTACTCTGTCTAATATCACACCCACTCTATTGGTGTCATCACACCCAATATGTCAATTTTATCAGACCCAGTGTATGCATGACATCACAGCCACTATATGTATGACATCATATGCACTACATATGACATCACACCCAGACTTTATGACATCACAGCACTTTATTTATGATATCAAGTCCACTCTATCTGACATCACATCCACTATATCTGACCTCACGTCCACTGATTCTGTGTCATCTCACACACTCTATCGGTGACATCACATCCAGTTTACATGTGACATCTTATCCACTATATTTATGAGATCATATCGACTATGTATGACATCCCAAACCTGTGTGATGATGACACCACCCTCGACATATGTATGAGATCATTTTCACTACAGATGACAACACATCCACTCTATCACACCAAACCACAGTATTTATGATGTCCCATCCACTTCAGTCATAACATCACACTCACTGTACCAGACATCACACTCACTGTATCTTTGTCATCACAACCTCTCCTCCGATATCACACCCATTTATATGACATCACACCCACTCTATGTGTGGCATTTTATGCACTGTATATATAACATCACATCCACTCCTTATGTCGTTACACTTCTGTTCTTAGGACATCAAATCCTCTCTATATGAAACCACATCCATCATGTATGGCAACATGTACACTATACATGGGACATCAGAACAACGAAGCTGTGTCATCACACCCACTGTATTGACAACATCACACCCACAGTTTATGACATCACAACACTCTATTTATGACATCAGAGCTACTATATCTCACATCACACCCAGTGTATCTGACAGCACATCCAATGTATCTGTTCATCACACCCAGATTATCGATCATATAACCCCCACCATATGTATGATATCACAGCCACCATATGTATGACATCATATGAACTACATATGACATCACATCCACTCTTTTTGATATCACACCACTCTATGACATCACAGCCACTGTATTCATGTCATCACACCCAGTATATCTCACATCTCATCCGCTGTAGCTGCCTCATTACTTACAGTGTATGGATTGTACCAAACCTACTATATGTGTGACATCAAACCCACTCTATGTATGACATCATGTGAATTCTATATGACATCACACTCACACTTTATGACATCCCAAGATGGTATTCATGACAACACACCCACTCTATTCATGACATCACACCCACTGGATAGGACAAAACATACATTTTACTTGTGACATCACAGTCACTGTATCTATGACAAGACACCTACAATGTTTATGACATCATACTCACTATATATGACATCACACTTGATGTATGAATGACAACGCAACCACTGTTTCCGACATCACACCCACTCTATCTGTGTTATCACACCCACCTGATTGATGATATCACAGCCTATGTCTGTATGAAATCACATCCACTGTATGGATGACACCATAGGCACTGTATATGACATCACATCCACACTTGATGACATCATACCACACTTTGTATATCATGGCACCCACTATGTTTATGACATCATATCCACTATATATGATGTCACACCCACTGTGTGTATGACAACCCAGGCTCTATATCTGGCTTGAAACCCATTCTATCTGCCATCACAACCACTCTATATGTCATCACACCCACTCTGTCGTAGACATCACAACAACTGTGTCAGACATCACAGGGGGCATATGTATGCCATCATATGCACTATATATGACATCATATCCACACTTTATGACAAAATCTTTAGTTTGGATGACATCACACGCACAGTATTCATGACATTACATGCCATATATATGACATGTCATCTACTGTGTATGATATCACATTCACTATATGTGTGGCATTGCACAATGACTGTACCTATGACATCACGCACTCTATATTTATGGCATATCCACTTTAAATGGCATCACACACAGTGTGATGACAACACAATCATTGTGTAACTTCACAGCCACACTCTGTCTGACATCACACCCACTGTGTGTATGACAACCAAGCTCTATATCTGGCTTGAAACCCATTCTATCTGCCATCACATCCACTGTATAGGTCATCACACACACCCACTCTGTCGTAGACATCACAACAACTGTGTCAAACATCACAGGGGGCATGTGTATGCCATCATATGCACTATATATGTCATCATATCCACACTTTATGACAAAATCTTTAGTTTTTGGATGACATCACACGCACTGTATTCATGACATCACATGCCCTATATATGACATGTCATCTACTGTGTATGATATCACATTCACTATATGTGTGGCATTGCACAATGACTGTATCTATGACATCACACACTCTATATTTATAGCATATTCAATTTATATGGCATCATCACACACAGTGTGATGACAACACAATCATTGTGTAACTTCAGCCACTCTGTCTGACATCACACCCACTGTATCTGTGTCATCCCACACAGGTTATCGATCATATAACCCCCATTGCATGTATGATATCAGAGCCGCAATATGTATGACAACGTATGAACTACATATGACACCACATCCACTCTTTAGGATATCACACCACTCTGTGACATCACACCCACTGTATTGATGTCATCACAACCAGTATACCTCACATCGCATCCACTGTCGCTGCGTCATTACTTACAGTGTATTGATTATACCACACCTACTATATGTGTGACATCAAATCCACTAGAGGTATGACATCATGTGAATTTATATGACATCACACCCACTCTTTTTGACATCACAAGACTGTATTCATGACTATTCATGACATCACACCCACTGGATAGGACATCACATACATTTAACTTGTGACATTTCATCCACTGTATCTATGACAAGACACCTACTATGTTTATGACATCATACTCACTATATATGTCATCACACTTGCTGTATGAATGACAACACAACCACTGTATCCGACATCACACCCACTGTATCTGTGTCATCACACCCACTTGATTGATGATATCACAGCCTATGTCTGTATGAAATCACACCCAATGCATGTAGACACCATAGGCACTGTATATGACATCACATACACACTTGATGACATCATAACACTCTTTGTATGTCATGGCACACACTATGTTTATGACATCATATCCACTATATGTGATGTCACACACACTGTGTGTATGACAACAGAAGCTCTATATCTGCCTTGAAACCCATTCTATCTGCCATCACATCCACTGTATATGTTATCACACACACTCTGTCTTAGACATCACAAGTATGTCAGTCATCACAGGGGGCATATGTATGCCAACATATGCACTATATATGACATCATATCCACACTTTATGACAAAATCTTTAGTTTGGATGACATCACATGCACTATATATGACAGGTCATCTACTGTGTATGATATCACATTCACTATATGTGTGACATTGCACAATGACTGTATCTATGACATCACACACTTTGACATATCCACTTTTTATGGCATCACACACAGTGTGATGACAACACAACCATTGTGTAACTTCACAGCTACTCTGTCTAATATCACACCCACTCTATTGGTGTCATCACAACCAATATGTCAATTTTATCAGACCCAGTGTATGCATGACATCACAGCCACTATATGTATGACATCATATGCACTACATATGACATCACACCCAGTCTTTATGACATCACAGCACTTTATTTATGATATCAAGTCCACTCTATCTGATATCACATCCACTATATCTGACCTCACGTCCACTGATTCTGTGTCATCTCACACACTCTATCGGTGACATCACATCCAGTTTACATGTGACATCTTATCCACTATATTTATGAGATCATATCGACTATGTATGACATCCCAAACCTGTGTGATGATGACACCACCCTCGACATATGTATGAGATCATTTTCACTACAGATGACAGCACATCCACTCTATCACACCAAACCACAGTATTTATGATGTCCCATCCACTTCAGTCATAACATCACACTCACTGTACCAGACATCACACTCACTGTATCTTTGTCATCACAACCTCTCCTCCGATATCACACCCATTTTATATGACATCACACCCACTCTATGCGTGACATCTTATGCACTATATATATAACATCACATCCACTCCTTATGTCGTCACACTTCTGTACTTAGGACATGAAATCCTCTCTATATGAAACCACATCCATCATGTATGGCAACATGTACACTATACATGTGACATCAGAACAACGAAGCTGTGTCATCACACCCACTGTATTGACAACATCACACCCACAGTTTATGACATCACAACACTCTATTTATGACATCAGAGCTACTATATCTCACATCACACCCAGTGTATCTGACAGCACATCCAATGTATCTGTTCATCACACCCAGATTATCGATCATATAACACCCACCATATGTATGATATCAGAGCCACCATATGTATGACATCATATGAACTACATATGACATCACATCCACTCTTTTTGATATCACACCACTCTATGACATCACAGCCACTGTATTCATGTCATCACACCCAGTATATCTCACATCGCATCCACTGTAGCTGCCTCATAACTTACAGTGTATGGATTGTACCAAACCTACTATATGTGTGACATCAAACCCACTCTATGTATGACATCATGTGAATTCTATATGACATCACACTCACACTTTATGACATCACAAGATGGTATTCATGACACCACACCCACTCTATTCATGACATCACACCCACTGGATAGGACATCACATACATTTTACTTGTGACATCACAGTCACTGTATCTATGACAAGACACCTACAATGTTTATGACATCATACTCACTATATATGACATCACACTTGCTGTATGAATGACAACGCAACCACTGTTTCCGACATCACACCCACTCTATCTGTGTTATCACACCCACTTGATTGATGATATCACAGCCTATGTCTGTATGAAATCACATCCACTGTATGGATGACACCATAGGCACTGTATATGACATCACATCCACACTTGATGACATCATACCACTCTTTGTATATCATGGCACCCACTATGTTTATGACATCATATCCACTATATATGATGTCACACCCACTGTGTGTATGACAACCCAAGCTCTATATCTGGCTTGAAACCCATTCTATCTGCCATCACAACCACTCTATATGTTATCACACCCACTCTGTCGTAGACATCACAACAACTGTGTCAGACATCACAGGGGGCATATGTATGCCATCATATGCACTATATATATATGTCATCATATCCACACTTTATGACAAAATCTTTAGTTTGGATGACATCACACGCACTGTATTCATGACATCACACGCCCTATATATGACATGTCATCTACTGTGTATGATATCACATTCACTATATGTGTGGCATTGCACAATGACTGTACCTACGACATCACGCACTCTATATTTATGGCATATCCACTTTATATGGCTTCACACACAGTGTGATGACAACACAATCATTGTGTAACTTCACAGCCACTCTGTCTGACATCACACCCACTGTATCTGTGTCATCACACCCAATATATCAATTTTATCAGACCCAGTGTATGCATGACATCACAGCCACTATATGTATGACGTCATATGCACTACATATGACATCACATCCAGTCTTCATGACATCACAGCACTTAATTTATGATATCAAGTCCACCCTATCTGACATCACATCCACTATATCTGACTTCACGTCTACTGTTTCTGTGTCATCACACACACTCTATCGGTGATATCACATCCAGTATACGTGTGACATCTTATCCACTATATTTATAATATCATATCCACTATGTATGATATCACAACACTGTGTGATGATGACACCACACTTGGCATCTGTATGACATCATTTGTACTACAGATGACAACACATCCACTCTTTCACACCAAACCATCGTATTTATGATGTCACATCCACTTCAGGCATGACATCACACCCACTGTATCAGACATCGCACACACTGTATCTTTGTCATCACATATTCTCCACTGATATCACACCCACTTTGCTGTGACATGATATCAGAGCCGCAATATGTATGACAACGTATGAACTACATATGACACCACATCCACTCTTTAGGATATCACACCACTCTGTGACATCACACCCACTGTATTGATGTCATCACAACCAGTATACCTCACATCGCATCCACTGTCGCTGCGTCATTACTTACAGTGTATTGATTATACCACACCTACTATATGTGTGACATCAAATCCACTAGAGGTATGACATCATGTGAATTTATATGACATCACACCCACTCTTTTTGACATCACAAGACTGTATTCATGACATCACACCCACTGGATAGGACATCACATACATTTAACTTGTGACATTTCATCCACTGTATCTATGACAAGACACCTACTATGTTTATGACATCATACTCACTATATATGTCATCACACTTGCTGTATGAATGACAACACAACCACTGTATCCGACATCACACCCACTGTATCTGTGTCATCACACCCACTTGATTGATGATATCACAGCCTATGTCTGTATGAAATCACACCCAATGCATGTAGACACCATAGGCACTGTATATGACATCACATACACACTTGATGACATCATAACACTCTTTGTATGTCATGGCACACACTATGTTTATGACATCATATCCACTATATGTGATGTCACACACACTGTGTGTATGACAACAGAAGCTCTATATCTGCCTTGAAACCCATTCTATCTGCCATCACATCCACTGTATATGTTATCACACACACTCTGTCTTAGACATCACAAGTATGTCAGTCATCACAGGGGGCATATGTATGCCAACATATGCACTATATATGACATCATATCCACACTTTATGACAAATCTTTAGTTTGGATGACATCACATGCACTATATATGACAGGTCATCTACTGTGTATGATATCACATTCACTATATGTGTGACATTGCACAATGACTGTATCTATGACATCACACACACTTTGACATATCCACTTTTTTATGGCATCACACACAGTGTGATGACAACACAACCATTGTGTAACTTCACAGCTACTCTGTCTAATATCACACCCACTCTATTGGTGTCATCACAACCAATATGTCAATTTTATCAGACCCAGTGTATGCATGACATCACAGCCACTATATGTATGACATCATATGCACTACATATGACATCACACCCAGTCTTTATGACATCACAGCACTTTATTTATGATATCAAGTCCACTCTATCTGATATCACATCCACTATATCTGACCTCACGTCCACTGATTCTGTGTCATCTCACACACTCTATCGGTGACATCACATCCAGTTTACATGTGACATCTTATCCACTATATTTATGAGATCATATCGACTATGTATGACATCCCAAACCTGTGTGATGATGACACCACCCTCGACATATGTATGAGATCATTTTCACTACAGATGACAGCACATCCACTCTATCACACCAAACCACAGTATTTATGATGTCCCATCCACTTCAGTCATGACATCACACTCACTGTATCTTTGTCATCACAACCTCTCCTCCGATATCACACCCATTTTATATGACATCACACCCACTCTATGCGTGACATCTTATGCACTATATATATAACATCACATCCACTCCTTATGTCGTCACACTTCTGTACTTAGGACATGAAATCCTCTCTATATGAAACCACATCCATCATGTATGGCAACATGTACACTATACATGTGACATCAGAACAACGAAGCTGTGTCATCACACCCACTCTATTGACAACATCACACCCACAGTTTATGACATCACAACACTCTATTTATGACATCAGAGCTACTATATCTCACATCACACCCAGTGTATCTGACAGCACATCCAATGTATCTGTTCATCACACCCAGATTATCGATCATATAACACCCACCATATGTATGATATCAAGCCACCATATGTATGACATCATATGAACTACATATGACATCACATCCACTCTTTTTTGATATCACACCACTCTATGACATCACAGCCACTGTATTCATGTCATCACACCCAGTATATCTCACATCGCATCCACTGTAGCTGCCTCATAACTTACAGTGTATGGATTGTACCAAACCTACTATATGTGTGACATCAAACCCACTCTATGTATGACATCATGTGAATTCTATATGACATCACACTCACACACTTTATGACATCACAAGATGGTATTCATGACACCACACCCACTCTATTCATGACATCACACCCACTGGATAGGACATCACATACATTTTACTTGTGACATCACAGTCACTGTATCTATGACAAGAAACCTACAATGTTTATGACATCATACTCACTATATATGACATCACACTTGCTGTATGAATGACAACACAACCACTGTTTCCGACATCACACCCACTGTATCTGTGTTATCACACCCACTTGATTGATGATATCACAGCCTATGTCTGTATGAAATCACATCCACTGTATGGATGACACCATAGGCACTGTATATGACATCACATCCACACTTGATGACATCATACCACTCTTTGTATATCATGGCACCCACTATGTTTATGACATCATATCCACTATATATGATGTCACACCCACTGTGTGTATGACAACCCAAGCTCTATATCTGGCTTGAAACCCATTCTATCTGCCATCACAACCACTCTATATGTTATCACACCCACTCTGTCGTAGACATCACAACAACTGTGTCAGAATCACAGGGGGCATATGTATGCCATCATATGCACTATATATGTCATCATATCCACACTTTATGACAAAATCTTTAGTTTGGATGACATCACACGCACTGTATTCATGACATCACACGCCCTATATATGACATGTCATCTACTGTGTATGATATCACATTCACTATATGTGTGGCATTGCACAATGACTGTACCTACGACATCACGCACTCTATATTTATGGCATATCCACTTTATATGGCTTCACACACAGTGTGATGACAACACAATCATTGTGTAACTTCACAGCCACTCTGTCTGACATCACACCCACTGTATCTGTGTCATCACACACCAATATATCAATTTTATCAGACCCAGTGTATGCATGACATCACAGCCACTATATGTATGACGTCATATGCACTACATATGACATCACATCCAGTCTTCATGACATCACAGCACTTAATTTTATGATATCAAGTCCACCCTATCTGACATCACATCCACTATATCTGACCAGTATACGTTTTTACTTATAGCACTATATTTATAATATCATATCCACTTATGTATGATATCACAACACTGTGTGATGGATGACACCACACTTGGCATATGTATGAAATCATTTTGTATACAGATGTACAACACATCCACTCTTTCACACCAAACCATCGTATTTATGATGTCACATCCACTTCAGGCAATGACATACACACCCACTGTATCAGACATCTGCGCACACACTGCTATCTTTGTCATCACAATATTCGTCCACTGATATCACACCCCACTGTTGCTATGACATCACACCAACTCTATGTGTGACATCATATGCACTATATATATAAATCTCTTCCACTCCTTATTGTCGTCACACTACTGTTAATTCGGAATCAAATTCTCTATATGAAACCACTATCCATATGTATGGCCAATGACACTATACATGTGGACATCTAGAAAACTAAGCTGTGTATCTCACCACTGAATTGACAACAAGCACACACAGATTATGACATCAAATCTATTTATGAATCGAGCTACTATTCTCAATCACACCCTTGTACTAAAAGCCATCCACTGATCTTTCATACACCCAGATTTTCGATCATATAACCCCCATCAATTTTTATGGGATCACAGCCCCATATTAGACTATTGAACAAAATATGACATCACATCCACTCTTTTTGATATCCCCACCACCTAAGAATCACAGCCCTGTATTATGTCACACACCCCTTAATCTCAATCGCATCCGCTGTAGCTGCCCATTACTTTACAGTGAATGGGTTTTTACCAAACCTAAATATATTTTGGGGTTTAATCAACCCCCCTCATGTATGACTCATGGTGAATTTAAATGAATTTACAACCCCCCTTTTTTGAATCCAAGACTGTATTTATGACACCACACCCCCTCAAAATTTAACATCACACCCATGGATAGGACATCCATACATTTTACTTTTACATCACAGTCACTTTTTCTAGGGCAAGACACCAAATTTTTTTGCAAAATATCATTAATACATCACACTTTTGTATGAATGACAACCAACCCCTGTTTCCCCACTCACACCCCTGTTCTGTGTAACACACCCCCTTGATTGATGATATCACAGCCCTTTTTGTATAAATCACATCCACTGATGGATACACCATAGACTGTTAAAGACATCACTCCAACTTGAGACATTCCACTCTTGTTTTCATGGCCCCCTTGTTTATGAATCATTTCCCCCTAATATGAGTCACACACATTGTGTGTAGACAACAAAGCTCTAAACGCCTTGAAACCATTTATTGCCAACACTCCCTCTATAGTTAACCCACTCTGCGTAAATCACAACAACTGGTCAGACACACAGGGGCGTGTATGCCTATATCACTATAATGTCACTACCCCACTTTATCAAAACTTTAGTTGGATGACACACACACACTGTATTTATGACATCACACGCCCCCATATAACATGTCATCTATGTGTATGATATCACATTTTCCAATGTGTGGCTTGCACAATGACTGTTCTTGACATCACACATCTTTTTGGCTATCCAAATTTTTTGGGGATCACAAAAAACCCTGTGAACAACACAATCATTGTGTTTCACAGCCCCTCTGTCTGACATCACACCCATGTATCTGTGTCATCAACCCAATAACAATTTTTTTCAAACCCCGTGTATCATGACACCAGCCCCATATGTTTAAAATATAGCACTACAAGACATCACACCCGTCTTTAGAAACCCCCACACTTTATTTAGATACAAAGTCCACTCATCTGACATTTCATCACATATCTGACCTGTCCCCTGATTCTTGTCATTCACACACTTATTGGGGACATCACCTCCCGTTAACATGTGAATCTTATCCCCTAATTTTTGACATCATATCCACTATGTAGACATCCCAACACGGTATGTGACACACCCCCGGCATTGTATGAATCATTTGCACTACAGTGACAGCACACCACTCTATCCACCAAACCACAGATTTTTATGTCCCATCCACTTTAGGCTAACATCACACCCCTGACCCGACATCAACCCCCTGATCTTTTTCATCACAAAACCCCTCCACCGTATCACACCCTGTTGTATGACTCACACCCCCCTCTATGTGTGACATTTTACACTGATATTAAAATCACTCCCCCCCTTATGTCGTCACATTCTTTAATTAGGACATCAAACCTTCTTATGAAACCACACCTCTGTTTGGGAACATGTACATTACATGTGACATCAAAAAAACTAAGCTGGCATCTCACCCACTGTATTGACAACACACACCCAAGTTTAAGACATCACACACTTATTTATGAATCAGAGTACTAATCTACATACACCCCTTGTATCTGACAGACACCACTGTATCTGTTCTCCCCCCAAATATCGATCAAAACCCCCCCTAAATTTAGGTACACAGCCCCCAATGTATGACATCATAGAATCAAATGACATCCATCCACTCTTTTTGATATCACACCCTCAAAAACATCACAGCCCCTGATTCAGTCATCAACCCATTATATTAAATCGCATCCGCTGTACGCCCATTACTTTCATGATGGTTTTACCAAACCTACTATATTTTGACATCAAACCCACCTATTTGACATCTTGAATCTAAATGAATACACCCACCTTTATGACATCAAAGACTGTATTAGACCCACACCCACTCATTTATGACACACACCCAGGATAAGGGGCATCACATACTTTTACTTGTGACATCACAGTCACTGTATCTATGACAAGACACCACAATGTTTATGACATCTACTCACTAATATGACATCACCTTTCTGTAGAATGAAACCCAACCACGTTTCCGACATCACAACCCCCCCTGTTCTTGTCTCCACCCCTTGATTGTGATTCACAGCCTATGCTGTATGAAATCAATCCCCTGCATGGGGACACCATAGGCACTTATATCATACATCCACACTTTATGACATCATACCACCTTTGTTTTCATGGCCCACTATTTTATGACATCCTACCACTATTAAAGATGTCACACCATTTTGTGTTGACAAAAGAAGCCTATATCTGCCCTTTAAACCATTCTATCTGCATCCATCCACTCAAGTTTCCCCCCCCACTCTGTCGTAACATCCAACAACTGTGTCAGACACAAGGGGGCATGTGTATCCATCATATGCACTATATATGTCAATACCACACTTTTTTGCAAA
This sequence comes from Odocoileus hemionus, assembly GCA_020976825.1. NCBI lineage: Eukaryota > Metazoa > Chordata > Mammalia > Artiodactyla > Cervidae > Odocoileus > Odocoileus hemionus. The sequence continues at coordinate 2,014 of JAJLRB010005483.1, read as the reverse complement.
ACTTTAGTTGGATGACATACACCCCTGTATTTAGAATCACAGCCCTTAATATGCATTCATCTACTGTGATGTATCCCTTTATATATTTGGGCATTGCACAAAGACTGTTCTTACTCACACCCTTATATTTAGGCAATCCAATTTTTTGGGATCCAACAGTTGATGACAACACAATCATTTTGGGAAAACACAGACCTGTCTGACACACACCCTGTATCGTGTTTATCAACCAAAATATCAAATTTTTTTTAGACCCATGATGCAGACATCCAAACCACAAATTTTTACATCTTGCACTACAATGACATCCCCCCATCTTTATGACTCACAGCACTTTTTTTATGATATCAAGTCCCTCTATCGACATTCATCCCCAATCTGACCTCATGTCCACGTTCTGTGTCATCTCACACACTCTATTTTGACATCAAACCCCCAGTATACATGTGACACTTATCCACTATATTTTGACATTACCCCTATGTAGAATCCCCCAAAACGTGTGATATGAACCACCCTCGGCTATGATGAATCATTTGCACTACAGAACCCCACATCCCTTACACCCAAACCCCAGTATTTATGAGTCCCCTCCACTCGCATAACATCACACCACTGTCCCCGACATCACACCCACGAAATTTTGTCTCCAACCTCTCCCCCGATACACACCCTGTTGTATACACACACCCATTATTGTGACATTTATGCACTGTATTATAAAAACATCCCCCCCCTTATTTCGCACCTTTTTGTAATTAGGCATCAAATCCCTCTTTTTGAAACCACATCCATCTGTATGGGAAATGTACACTATACAGTGAATCAAACAACTAAGCTGTGCATTCCCCACTGTATTGACAACATCACACCCCAGTTTATACAACAAACACTCTATTTAGCATCAGAGCTCTATATCTCACATCACACCCATTGTACTGACAGCACATCCACTGTATCTGTTCATCACCCAATTTTCGATCAAAACCCCCATCAAGTATGGTACACAGCCACCCCTATGTATGACATCATATGAACTACTATGACATCACCCCACTCTTTTTGATTCACACCCCCCTTTTGACTCACAGCCCCTGTATTCATGTCATCACACCCATTATATCTCACATCGATCCCTGTAGGCCCCCATTACTTTCAGTGTATGGGTTGACCAAACCTACTAATGTGTACATCAAACCCACTTATGTATGATCATGTGAATTTTAAAAGAATCACACCCCATCTTTATGCATCACAAGACTGTTTCATGACACCACACCCCTCATTCAGCCTCACCCCATGGATAGGACATCACTACATTTTACTTGTGACATCACAGTCCTGTAACTATAAAGACACCCACAATTTTATGACATAAACCCACTTATATGACACACATTTCTGTATGAATGAAACCAAACCCCTGTTTTCCGACATCAAAAACCCCCCTGTTCGTTATCACCCCACTTTATTTATGATATCACGCCCAGTCTGTATGAAATCACACCACTGCATGGATGACACCATAGGGACGATATAAAAACACACCACACTTGAGACTCATACCCCTCTTTTTTTATCATGGAAAAACTAGTTTTTACATCATATCCACTATATATGAGTCACACACATTGTGTTATGACAACGAAGTCTTTCTGCCCTTTAAACCCTTCTATCTGCCTCCATCCACTCTATATGTCATCACACCCCCTCGTCGAAATCACAACAATTGGGAGACATCACAGGGGATGGTTTTTCCCTCATAGCACATATTGTCATCATATCCACACTTATACAAAAACTTTAGTTTGGATAACAAACACACACACTGTATTCATACATCACACGCCCCAAAAAGACATGTCCCTCTACTGTTATGATATCACATTAAATATATTTTTGGCAAGCACAATGACGGGGTTTTTGACATCACAACCTATATTTATGGGAATCCAAATTTTATGGCACACACACGTGTGAGACACAAATCATTGTGACTTCCCCGCCACTCGTC
>JAJLRB010005482.1:0-16550 GCA_020976825.1 Odocoileus hemionus | reverse complement strand
GGTGTGGTGTCATGAATACAGTCTTGTGATGTCATAAAGAGTGGGTGTGATGTCATATAGAATTCACATGATGTCATACATAGAGTGGGTTTGATGTCACACATATAGTAGGTTTGGTACAATCCATACACTGTAAGTAATGAGGCAGCTACAGTGGATGTGATGTGAGATATACTCGGTGTGATGACATGAATACAGTGGCTGTGATGTCATAGAGTGTTGTGATATCAAAAAGAGTGGATGTGATGTCATATGTAGTTCTTATGATGTCATACATATGGTGGCTGTGATATCATACATATGATGGGGGTTATATGATCGATAATCTGGGTGTGATGAACAGATACAGTGGATGTGCTGTCAGATATAATGGGTGTGATGTGAGATATAGTAGCTCTGATGTCATAAATAGAGTGTTGTGATGTCATAAACTGTGGGTGTGATGTTGTCAATACAGTGGGTGTGATGGCACAGCTTAGTTGTTCTGATGTCACATGTATAGTGTACATGTTGCATACATGATGGATGTGGTTTGATATAGAGAGGATTTGATGTCATAAGTACAGAAGTGTGACGACATAAGTAGTGGATGTGAAGTTATATATACAGTGCATAAAATGTCACACATAGAGTGGGTGTGATGTCATATAAAATGGGTGTGATATCGGTGGAGAGGTTGTGATGACAAAGATACAGTGGGTGCGATGTATGGTACAGTGAGTGTGATGTCATGCCTGAAGTGGATGGGACATCATAAATACTGTGGTTTGGTGTGATAGAGTGGATGTGTTGTCATCTGTAGTGCAAATGATCTCATACATATGCCGAGGGTGGTGTCATCATCACACAGTGTTGGGATGTCATACATAGTGGATATGATGTCATAAATTTAGTGGATAAGATGTCACATGTATACTGGATGTGATGTCAGCGATAGAGTGTGTGAGATGACACAGAATCAGTGGACGTGAGGTCAGATATAGTGGATGTGATGTCAGATAGAGTGGACTTGATATCATAAATCAAGTGCTGTGATGTCATAAAGACTGGGTGTGATGTCATATGTAGTGCATATGATGTCATACATATAGTGGCTGTAGTGTCATGCATACACTTTTGTCTGATAAAATTGATATATTGGGTGTGATGACACCAATAGAGTGGGTGTGATATTAGACAGAGTGGCTGTAAAGTTACACAATGGTTGAGTTGTCATCACACTGTGTGTGATGCCAGAAAAAGTGGATATGTCAAAGTGTGTGATGTCATAGATACAGTCATTGTGCAATGTCACACATATAGTGAATGTGATATCATACACAGTAGATACCCTGTCATATATCGTGCATGTGATGTCATCCAAGCTAAAGATTTTGTCATGAAGTGTGGATATGATGTCATATATAGTGCATATGATGGCATACATATGCCCCCTGTGATGACTGACATACTTGTTGTGATGTCTACGACAGAGTGGGTGTGATAACATATACAGTGGATGTGATGGCAGATAGAATGGGTTTCAAGCCAGATATAGAGCTTGTGTTGTCATACACACAGTGTGTGTGACATGATATATAGTGGATATGATGTCATAAAAATAGTGTGTGCCATGACATACAAAGAGTGGTATGATGTCATCAAGTCTGGATGTGATGTCATATACAGTGCCTATGGTGTCATCCATCCAGTGGATGTGATTTCATATACAGACATATAGTGTGATATCATCAATCAATTTAATGTGATAACACAGATACAGTGGGTGTGATGTCGGATGCAGTGGTTACGTTTTCATTCATACAGCAAGTGTGATGTCATATATAGTGAGTGTGATGTCATAAACATAGTAGGTGTCTTATCATAAATACCGTGGCTGTGATGTCACAAGTAAAATGTATGTGATGTGCATCCAGTGGGTGTGATGTCATGAATAGAGTGGGTGTGGTGTCATGAATACAGTCTTGTGATGTTATAAAGAGTGGGTGTGATGTCATATAGAATTCACATGATGTCATACATAGAGTGGGTTTGATGTCACACATATAGTAGGTTTGGTACAATCCATACACTGTAAGTAATGAGGCAGCTACAGTGGATGTGATGTGAGATATACTCGGTGTGATGACATGAATACAGTGGCTGTGATGTCATAGAGTGGTGTGATATCAAAAAGAGTGGATGTGGTGTTATATGTAGTTCATATGATGTCATACATATGGTGGCTGTGATATCATACATATGATGGGGGTTATCTGATCGATAATCTGGGTGTGATGAACAGATACAGTGGATGTGCTGTCAGATATAATGGGTGTGATGTGAGATATAGTAGCTCTGATGTCATAAATAGAGTGTTGTGATGTCATAAACTGTGAATGTGATGTTGTCAATACAGTCGGTGTGATGGCACAGCTTAGTTGTTCTGATGTCACATGTATAGTGTACATGTTGCCATACATGATGGATGTGGTTTGATATAGAGAGGATTTGATGTCATAAGTACAGAAGTGTGACGACATAAGGAGTGGATGTGACGTTATATATACAGTGCATAAAATGTCACACATAGAGTGGGTGTGATGTCATATAAAATGGGTGTGATATCGGTGGAGAGGTTGTGATGACAAAGATACAGTGGGTGCGATGTCTGGTACAGTGAGTGTGATGTTATGCCTGAAGTGGATGGGACATCATAAATACTGTGGTTTGGTGTGATAGAGTGGATGTGTTGTCATCTGTAGTGCAAATGATCTCATACATATGCCGAGGGTGGTGTCATCATCACACAGTGTTGGGATGTCATACATAGTATATATGATGTCATAAATATAGTGGATAAGATGTCACATGTATACTGGATGTGATGTCACCGATAGAGTGTGTGAGATGACACAGAATCAGTGGACGTGAGGTCAGATATAGTGGATGTGATGTCAGATAGAGTGGACTTGATATCATAAATCAAGTGCTGTGATGTCTTAAAGACTGGGTGTGATGCCATATGTAGTGCATATGATGTCATATATATAGTGGCTGTGATGTCATGTATACACTGGGTCAGATAAAATTGACATATTGGGTGTGATGACACCAATAGAGTGGGTGTGATATTAGACAGAGTGGCTGTGAAGTTACACAATGGTTGTTATGATGCCAGAAAAAGTGGATATGTCAAAGTATGTGATGTCATAGATACAGTCATTCTGCAATGTCACACATATAGTGAATGTGATACCATACACAGTAGATGACCTGTCATATATAGTGCGTGTGATGTCATCCAAACTAAAGATTTTGTCATGAAGTGTGGATATGATGTCATATATAGTGCATATGGTGGCATATATATGCCCCCTTTGATGACTGACATACTTGTTGTGATGTCTACGACAGAGTGGGTGTGATAACATATACAGTGGATGTGATGGCAGATAGAATGGGTTTCAAGCCAGATATAGAGCTTGTGTTGTCATACACACAGTGTGTGTGACATGATATATAGTGGATATGATGTCATAAACTTAGTGCGTGCCATGACATACAGAGTGTTATGATGTCATCATGTGTGGATGTGATGTCATATACAGTGCCTATGGTGTCATCCATGCAGTGGGTGTGATTTCATACAGACATAGGCTGTGATATCCTCAATCAAGTGGGTGTGATGACCCAGATACAGTGGGTGTGATGTCGGATACAGTGGTTGCGTTGTCATTCATACAGCAAGTGTGATGTCATATATACTGAGTATGATGTCATAAACATAGTAGGTGTCTAGTCATAGATACAGTGGATGAAATGTCACAAGTAAAATGTATGTGATGTCATATACAGTGAGTGTGATGTCATGAATAGAGTGGGTGTGATGTCATGAATACAGTCTTGTGATGTCAAAAAGAGTGAGTGTGATGTCATATAGAATTCACACGATGTCATACCTATAGTGGGTTTGATGTCACACATATAGTAGGTGTGGTATAATCAATACACTGTAAGTAATGACGCAGCGACAGTGGATGCGATGTCAGGTATACTGGTTGTGATGACATCAATACAGTGGGTGTGATGTCACAGAGTGGTGTGATATCATCAAGAGTGGATGTGGTGTCATATGTAGTTCATAAGTTGTCATACATATTGTGGCTGTGATATCATACATGCAATGGGGGTTATATGATTGATAACCTGTGTGTGATGACACAGATACAGTGGGTGTGCTATCAGATATAAAGGGTGTGATGTGAGATACAGTAGCTTTGATGTCATGAATCGAGTGTTGTGATGTGAAAGAGCCTGGGTGTGATGTCGTATATAGTGCATATTGTGCCATACATATAGTATGTGTGATATCCTACATACAGGGTGTGTTCTATCATCGAAAAGTGGGTGTGATCACACAGATAGGGATATGGAGGGTGTGATGTCAGATATAGTGGTTGTATTGTGTGTTTGATGTCAAATATTGTGGATATGAATTCAAAATCGTACTGGGTGTGATGTTACAGTTATAGATGCTGTGATGACACAGGTATACGGGATGAGGTGTCATAAACCGTGGATGTGATGTCATATAAAGGAGATCTTATGTCATGAATGCAGTAGTTGTCATGTCATAAATACTGAGGATTGATGTCATAAAGTGTGAATGTGAGGTCATTTAGACTGTGTATGACGGCATATGTATAACAAGTGGGATGAATTCCATACTTGTTGTCATGTCACCGATACAGCGGGTGTGACAACACAGATACAGTGGATGTGATGACAAATGTAGTGGGTGAGATGTCATGTATAGTCGTTGTTTTGTCATGAAAACACTATGTGTGATATCATATATGTTGGATATGATGTCATAAATATGCTGGGTGTGATGTCATACATATAGGGGTGTGATGTCATAAAGAGTTCATGTGATGCCATGCATACTGAATATGGTGTCATACATAGAGTGTGTGTGATGCCATACAGACAATGGGTGTGGTATGATTGATGCACTGGGTTTGATGACACAGATACAGTGGATGTTCTGTAAGATATAGTGTGTGAAATGGCAGATATAACATTTGAGTTGTCACGTGTGTGATGTCTTATATAGTGTGTGTGCTGTCATGAATGCAGTGAATGTAATGTGATGACAACAATGGTGTGAAGTCATAAAGAGTGGATGTGACGTTATGTATAGTGCATAAGATGTCATGCATAAAGTGGGTGTGATTTCAAATATACAGTTGGTCTGAGATCATCAATAGAGTGGTTGTGATGACAGATAGAGTGGATGCAATGTCAGATATAGTGGGAGTGATGTCATGAGTACAGTGCATGTGATGTGATAAATAATGTGGTGTGATGTCATAAAATGTGGATGTGATGAGTTACAGAGTGTATATAATGTTATACATATAGTGGGTGTGATGTAACAAATACAAAGGTTGTGAAAACATCGAAAGGGTGGGTGTGATGACACAGATACAGTGGCTGTGATGTTACAAATATAGTGAATGCAGTGTTGTATACAATGGACATGACGTCGTCATATATAGAGGATGAGATCTCATCAATAAAGTTGGTGTGATATCATCAATACAGTGGATGTGATGACACAGATACAGTGGATACGATGTCAAATATAGTGGGTGTGATGTCATAAAAACTGTGGTTGGATGTCATAAAGAGAGAACGTGATGTCTTGTATAGTGCAAAAGATGCCATATATATGCCGAGTGTTATGTGATACAAAGAGTGGGTGTGATGTTGAAAATACAGTGGGTGTGATGACACAGAATACTGGCTGTAATGTCACATGTATAGTCTGTATGTTGCCCAACACCCAGGATGTGGTTGTATATATAGAGTTTGTGATGTCATAGGTACAGTAGTGTGATGACATAAGGAGTGGACGTGAAGTGATATATAGTGCATATGATGTCACACATATAGTGGGTGTGATGTCACAGCAAAGTGGGTGTGATATCAGTGGAGAATATGTGATGACAAAGATACAGTGGGTGCGATGTCTGGTACAGTGAGTGTGATGTCATGCCTGAAGTGGATGGGACATCATAAATACTGTGGTTTGGTGTGATAGAGTGGATGTGTTGTCATCTGTATTGCAAATGATCTCATACATATGCCGAGGGTGGTGTCATCATCACACAGTGTTGGGATGTCATACATAGTGGATATGATGTCATAAATAGAGTGGATAATATGTCACATGTATACTGGATGTGATGTCACCGATAGAGTGTGTGAGATGACACAGAATCAGTGGACGTGAGGTCAGATATAGTGGATGTGATGTCAGATAGAGTGGACTTGATATCATAAATCAAGTGCTGTGATGTCATAAAAACTGGGTGTGATGTCATATGTAGTGCATATGATGTCATACATATAGTGGCTGTGATGTCATGCATACACTGGGTCTGATAAAATTGACATATTGGGTGTGATGACACCAATAGAGTGGGTGTGATATTAGACAGAGTGGCTGTGAAGTTACACAATGGTTGAGTTGTCATCACACTGTGTGTGATGCCATAAAAAGTGGATATGTCAAAGTGTGTGATGTCATAGATACATTCATTGTGCAATGTCACACATATAGTGAATGTGATATCATAAACAGTAGATGCCCTGTCATATATCGTGCATGTGATGTCATCCAAGCTAAAGATTTTGTCATGAAGTGTGGATATGATGTCATATATAGTGCATATGATGGCATACATATGCCCCCTGTGATGACTGACATACTTGTTGTGATGTCTACGACACAGTGGGTGTGATAACATATACAGTGGATGTGATGGCAGATAGAATGGGTTTCAAGCCAGATATGGAGCTTGTGTTGTCATACACACAGTGTGTGTGACATGATATATAGTGGATATGATGTCATAAACATAGTGTGTGCCATGACATATAAAGAGTGGTATGATGTCATCAAGAGTGGATGTGATGTCATATACAGTGCCTATGGTGTCATCCATGCAGTGGATGTGATTTCATACAGACATAGACTGTGATATCATCAATCAATTGAATGTGATGACACAGATACAGTGGGTGTGATGTCGGATGCAGTGGTTACGTTGTCATTCATACAGCAAGTGTGATGTGATATATAGTGAGTGTGATGTCATAAACATAGTAGGTGTCTTGTCATAGATACCGTGGCTGTGATGTCACAAGTAAAATGTATGTGATGTCCTATCCAGTGGGTGTGATGTCATGAATAGAGTGGGTGTGGTGTCATGAATACAGTCTTGTGATGTCATAAAGAGTGGGTGTGATGTCATATAGAATTCACATGATGTCATACATAGAGTGGGTTTGATGTCACACATATAGTAGGTTTTGTACAATCCATACACTGTAAGTAATGAGGCAGCTACAGTGGATGCGATGTGAGATATACTGGGTGTGATGACATGAATACAGTGGCTGTGATGTCATAGAGTGTTGTGATATCAAAAAGAGTGGATGTGATGTCATATGTAGTTCATATGATGTCATACATATGGTGGCTGTGATATCATACATATGATGGGGGTTATATGATCGATAACCTGGGTATGATGAACAGATACAGTGGATGTGCTGTCAGATACAATGGGTGTGATGTGAGATATAGTAGCTCTGATGTCATAAATAGAGTGTTGTGATGTCATAAACTGTGGGTGTGATGTTGTCAATACAGTGGGTGTGATGACACCGCTTAGTTGTTCTGATGTCACATGTATAGTGTACATGTTGCCATACATGATGGATGTGGTTTCATATAGAGAGGATTTGATATCATAAGTACAAAAGTGTGACGACATAAGGAGTGGATGTGATGTTATATATACAGTGCATAAAATGTCACACATAGAGTGGATGTGATGTCATATAAAATTGGTGTGATATCGGTGGAGAGGTTGTGATGACAAAGATACAGTGGGTGCGATATCTGGTACAGTGTGTGTGATGTCATGCCTGTAGTGGATGTAACATCATAAATACTGAGGTTTGGTGTGAAAGAGTGGATGTGTTGTAATCTGTAGTGCAAATGATGTCATACATATGCCGAGTGTGGTGTCATCATCACACAGTGTTGCAATGTCATATGTAGTGTCTATGATGTCATAAATATAGTGGATAAGATGTCACACGTATACTGGATGTGATATCACCGTTAGAGTGTGTGTGATGACACAGATACAGTGGACGTGAGGTCACATATAGTGGATATGTGATGTCAGATAGAGTGGACTTGATGTCATAAATAAAGTGCTGTGATGTCATAAAGACTGGATGAAATATCATATGTAGTGCATGTGATATCATACATATAGTGGCTGTGATGTCATGCATACACCGGGTCTGATAAATTTGACATATTGGGTGTGATGACACAGATACAGTGGGTGTGATATCAGACAGAGTGGCTGTGAAGTTACACAATCCTTGTGTTGTCATCACACTGGGTGTGATGCTATAAAAAGTGAATATGTCATAAATATAGAGTGTGTGATGTCATAGATACAGTCATTGTGCAATGTCACACATATAGTGATTGTGATATCATACACAGTAGATGACGTGTCATATATAGTGCGTGTGATGTCATGAATACAGTGCATGTGATGTCATCAATGTTAAAGATTTTGTCATAAAGTGTGGATGTGATGTCACATATAGTGCATATGATGGTATACAAATGACCACTGTGATGTCTGACATAGCTCTTGTGATGTCTACCACAGAGTGTGTGTGATGACATATACAGTGGATGTGATGGCAGATAGAATTGGTTTCAAGCCAGATATAGAGCTTGTGTTGTCATACACACAGTGTGTGTGACATCATATATAGTGGATATGATGTCATAAATATAGTGGGTTCCATGGCCTACAAAGAGGGATATGATGTCATCAAGTGTGGATGTGATGGCATATAAAGTGCCTATGGTGTCATACATGCAGTGCGTGTGATTTCATACAGACATAGGCTGTGATATCATCAATCAAGTGGGTGTGATGACACAGATACAGTGGGTGTGATGACGGATACAGTGGTTGCATTGTCATTCATACCCCAAGTCTAATGTCATATATGCTGAGTATGATGTCATAAACATAGTAGGTGTCTTGTTATAGATACAGTGGCTGTAATGTCACAAGTAAAATATGTGTGATGTCATATAGAGTGGGTGTGATGTCATGAATAGAGTGGGTGTGATGTCATGTATATAGTCGTGATGTCATAAAGAGTGGGCGTGATGTCATATAGAATTCAAATGATGTCATACATATAGTGGGTTTGATGTCACACATATAGTAGGTGGGGTATAATCAATACACCGTAAGTAATGATGCAATGACAGTGGATGTGATGTCAGTTATACTGCGTGTGATGACATGAATACAGTGGGTGTGATGTGATAGTGTGGTGTGATATCCTTAAGAGTGTATGTGGTGTCATATGTAGTTCATATGTTGTCAGACATATTGTGGCTGTGATAGCATACATATAATGGGGGTTATATGATCGATTAACTGTGTGTGATGACACAGATACTGTGGATGTGCTGTCAGATATAAAGGGTGTGATGTGAGATACAGTAGCTTTGATGTCCTGAATAGAGTTTTGTGATGTCAAAGAGTGTGGGTGTGATGTCGTATACAGTGCATATTGTTCCATACATATAGTATTTGTGATGTCCTACATACAGTATTTGTTCTGTCTTCGATACAGTGGGTGTGATCACACAGATTGGGATATGGAGGGTGTGATGTTAGATATAGTGGTTGTATTGTGTGTTTGATGTCAAATCTAGTGGATATGAATTCACAAACATACTGAGTGTGATGTTACAGATATACTGGCTGTGATGACACAGGTATACAGGGTGAGATGTCATAAACCGTGGATGTGTTGTCATATACAGGAGATCTGATGTCTTGAGTGCAGTGGTTGTGATGTCATAAGTACTGAGGATTGATATCATAAAGTGTGACTGTGATGTCATGTAGAGTGTGTATGATGTCATACATATGCCAAGTTGGATGACTTCCATATTTGTTGTGATGTCATCAATAGAGGGGCTGTGACGACACAGATACAGTGGCTGTGATGACAATGTAGTGGGTGCGATGTCAGAGTTAGTGGACTCGATACCATAAATATAATGCTGTGATGTCATAAATAGTGGATGTGATGTCATATGTAGTGCATATGATATCATACATACAGTGTCTGAGATATCATAGATACACTAGTTTTGATAAAATTGATACATTGGGTGTGATGTCACACATAGTGGCTGTGAAGTTCCACAACGATTGTTTTGTCATAACATTGTCTGTGATGCCATTTAAAGTGGATATGTCATAACCATAGTGTGTGTGATGTCATAGATACAGTCATTGTGCAATGTCACACATATAGTGAATGTGATATCATGCACAGTAGATGACATGTCATATATAGTGCATGTGATGTCATGAATACTAAGGATTATTTTCCTAAAGTGTCGATATGATGCCATGTATAGTGCACATGAATGCATACATATGCCATCTGTGATGATTTACATAGTTGTTGTGATGTCTACGACAGAGTGGGTGTGATGACGTATACCGTGGATGTGCTGGCAGATAGATTGAGTTCAAGTCAAATATAGAGTTTGTGTTGTCATACACACAGTGTGTGTAACATCATATATAGTGGATATGATGTCATAAACATAGTGTGTGCCATGACATACACACAAAGGTATGATGTCATCAAGAGTGGATGTGATGTAATACACAGTGACTATGGTGTCCTACATGCAGTGGGTGTGATTTCATACATACATAGGCTGTGATATCATCAATGAAGTGGGTGAAATTACACAGATAAAGTGGGTGATGTCGGATACAGCTGTTGTGTTGTCATTCATACAGCATGTGAGATGACATCTATATGGAGTATGATGTCATAAACATAGTAGGTATTTTGTCATAGATAAAGTGGCTGTGATGTCACAAGTAGAGTGTATGTGATGTCAAATACAGTGGGTGTGATGTCATGAATAGAGTGGATGTGATGTTATGAATACAGTCTTGTGATGTCACAAAGAGTGGGTGTGATGTCCTATAGGATTCACATGATGTCACACATATAGTGGGTTTGATGTCACACATATAGTAGGTTTGGTACAATCCATACACTGTTAAGTAATGAGGCAGCTACAGTGGATGCGATGTGAGATATACTGGGTGTGATGACATGAATACTGTGGCTGTGATGTCATAGAGTGGTGTGATATCAAAAAGAGTGGATGTGATGTCATATGGAGTTCATATGATGTCATACATATGGTGGCTGTGATATCATACATATGATGGGGGTTATATGATCGATAATCTGGGTGTGATGAACAGATACAGTGGATGTGCTGTCAGATATAATGGGTGTGATATGAGATATAGTAGCTCTGATGTCATAAATAGAGCGTTGTGATGTCATAAACTGTGGGTGTGATGTTGTCAATACAGTGGGTGTGATGACACAGCTTAGTGGTTCTGATGTCACATGTATAGTGTACATGTTGCCATACATTATGGATGTGGTTTCATATAGAGAGGTTTTGATGTCATAAGTACAGAAGTGTGATGACATAAGGAGTGGATGTGATGTTATATATATACTGCATAAGATGTCATGCATAGAGTGGGTGTGATGTCATATAAAATGGGTGTGATATCGGTGGAGAGGTTGTGATGACAAAGGTACAGTGGGAGCGGTGTCTGATACAGTGGGTGTGATGTCATGACTGAATTGGATGTGACGTCATAAATACTGTGGTTTGGTGTGATAGAGTGCATGTGATGTCGTCTATAGTGCAAATGATGTCATACATATGCCGAGTGTGGTGTCATCATCACACAGTGTTGTGATGTCATACATAGTGGATATGATGTCATAAATATAGTGGATATGATGTCACGCGTATCCTGGATGTGATATCATACATATAGTGGCTGTGATATCATTGATAGAGTGGGTGTGATGACACAGATACAATGGACGTGAGGTCAGATATAGTGGATGTGATGTCAGATATAATGGGCTTGATGTCATACATAAAGTGGTGTGATGTCATAAAGAGTGGATGTGATGTCATATGTAGTGCATATGATGTCATACATATAGTGGCTGTGATATCAGACATACACTGGGTTTGATAAAATATATACATTGGGTGTGATGACACAGATATAGTGGGTGTGATGTCAGACATAGTGGCTGTGAAGTTACACAATTGTGTTATCATAACACTGTGTGTGATGCCATATAAAGTGGATATGTCATAAACATAGAGTGTGTGATATCATAGATACAGGCATTGTTCTGTATCCCCAGCCCTGTGGGGCTGGGAGCAGTGATAGAATCAATCTAATCCATCCTTTGCATAGTCTTGATACCCAAGGGTTCTTCAAAGAATACAAAGAATGACATTTCAAATGGCAAACTCTGCAGGTAGCAGCTCCTTATGCTGCAGTGCCTGTCTATCTCCCAAAGCTTACAAAAAAGGCAAGGTGCACTCATATGCCTGGTCATGCTGGGGAATGTTCCTGCACTTGAGAAGGACAGAAAGGTCTTTGTAGATGGGCATCCAAGGGCTGTAGGCCCCGCCTCTTCTGTGCCTGGAATCCACCCTGTATTGTTTTTCATATTCTGTGCATCCTCACTGACCACTCCCAGTTGCTTTCTTCCAGCCTTTACTTTCTGGCAGGGATCCAGGGTGCAGCAGCTTGATTCCACTTACAGCTTGCTTGCTCGGTGAGATCCTTCGGCTCGTTTCCCTGGCTTCCATGCTTCTGCTGCCCCACGGTCTAAGAACTTTACACAAGTTCTTTCACGTTTTTTGTGTCCATTCTTCCGTCTCCCAGCCCAGCCAGTTCTGATAGCTCACACACACACACACACACACACACACACACACACAACCTTAAAGGAGACTTGCACAAATACAGAACTATAGGTCTACTTATCCAGAATAATGGAATTTGTAACCACCCCTCTTTTTTTGTCCTGGTCACTTTCTTTCATTTGCTCTTCAATCAAGTCAATGTCCTCTTTGACCTCTATGACTTACCCTGGAAGGTTATACAGTCCTTGGATTTGCTCGTGAGGGGACCGAACTGTAAAGAGGTGGGGGGGTTTGGACGTTCTCCCCATGGAGAGCTGAGTGATGTGCCCCTGTGTTCTGTGTTCTCCCATCATGTTGGACAGGTTCACAGTGCCCATCACTTTGGCATGCTTCCTTTCCCTGGGCTTTCCTTCCAGGAACCACACAGAGATGGCCAGGGATTTTGCACTTGGCTGACTTCAGTTCAGTTCAGTTCAGTCGCTCAGTCGTGTCCCACTCTTTGTGACCCCAAGGACTTGTCACACCCAAGGCTTCCCTGAACATCACCAAGTCCTGGAGCTTACTGAAACTCATGTCCAATGAGTCAGTGATGCCATCTAACCATTTCATCCTCTGTTGCCTATCCCCTTGTACCTTTGATCTTTCCCAGCATCAGGGTCTTTTCCAATGAGTCAGTTCTTCACATCACGTGGTCAGATATTGGAGTTTCAGTTTCAGCTTCAGCTTCAGTCCTTCCATTGAATAGTCAGGACTGATATCCTTTAGGTTTGACTGATTTGACCTCCTTACAGTCCGAGGGACTCTCAAGAGTCTTCTCCAACAACACAGTTGAAAAGCATCAATTCTTCAGCACTCACCTTTCTTTATAGTCCAACTCTCATGTCTATACATGACTAATGGAAAAACCATAGCTTTGACTAGATGGACCTTTGTCAGCAAAGTAATATTTCTGCTTTTAAATATGCTGTCAAGGTTGCTCATAGCTTTTCTTCCAAGGAGCAAGAGTCTTTTGATTTCATGGCTGCAGTCACCATCTGTAGTGATTTTGGAGCCCCCCAGAATAAAGTCTGTCATTGTTTCCATCGTTTCCCCATCTATTTGCCATGAAGTGATGGGAACGGATGCAGTGATCTTAGTTTTTGGAATGCTGATTTTTAAGCCAACTTTTTCACTTGCCTCTTTCACTTTTATCAAGAGGCATTTCAGTTCTTCTTCACTTTCTGCCATAAGGGTGTATCATCTGCATATCTGAGGTTGCTGATATTTCTACTGACTATCTTGATTGTAGCTTGTGCTTCATCCAGCCTGGAATTTCATCATGATGTACTCTGCACATAATTTAAATAAGCAGGATGACAATATACAGTGTTGACACACTCCATTCCCAATTCAGAACCAAACAGTATGAAAAGGCAAAAAAGATATGACACTGCACAATGAACTCCCTGGGTCAGATAGGTGCCCAATATGCTACTGGAGAAGAGTGGAGAAATAGCTCCAGAAAGAATAAAGAGACAGAGCCAAAGCAAAATGTAACTGATGATGGAAGGAAAATCTGATGCCGTGAAGAACAATATTGCATAGGAACTTGGAATCTTAGGTCCATGAATCAAGGTAATTTGGAAGTGGTCAAACAGGTAATGGCAAGAGTGATCATTGACATTATAGGAATCAGTGAACTAAAATGGACTTGATTTGGTGGATTTAATTCAGATGACTACTACATCTACTACTATGGGTAAGAATCCCTAAGAAGAAATGGCGTTGCCCTCATAATCAACAAAAGAGTCTGAAATGCAGTACTTGGGTGCAATCTCAAAAACGACAGAAAGAGCTCTGCACGTTTCCAAAGCAAACCACTCAATATCACAGTAATCCAAGTCTATGCCCCAACCAGTAATGCTGAAGAAGCTGAATTTAAATGGTTCTGTGAAGACCTACAAGACCTTTTAGAACTAATATATAAAAAAAAATATATGTCTTTTACATCATAGGGGCTAGAATGCTAAAGTAGGAAATCAAGAGATACCTGGAGTAAAAGGCAAAATTTGGCCTGGGAGTACAAAATGAAGCATGGCAAAGCCTAACAGAGTATTGCCAAGAGAATGCACTGGTCATAGCATACACCCTCTTCCAACAACACAAGAGAACACCCTACACATGGACATCACCAGTTGGTCAACACTGAAATCAGACTGATTATATTGTTTGCAGCCAAAGATGGAGAAGCTCTATAGAGTCAGCAAAAAGAAGACCAAGAGCTGACTGTGGCTCAGATCATGAACTCCTTACTGCAAAATTCAGATTTAAATTGAAGAAAGTAGGGAAAACCACCAGGCCATTCAGGTCTGACCTAAATGAAATCCCTTACAATTATACAGTGGAAGTGACAAATAGATTCAAGGGATTAGATCTGATAGACAAAGTGCCTGAAGAACTATGGATGGAGGTTCGTGACAGTGTTCAGGAGGCAGTGATCAAAACCATCCCCAAGAAAAAGAAATGCAAAAAGGCAAAATGGTTGTCTGAGGAGGCCTTTCAAATAGCTGAGAATCTAATAAAAGCTAAAGGCAAAGGAGAAAAGAAAAGCTATACCCATTTGAATACAGAGTTCCAAAAAATTAGCACAGAGATATAAGAAAGCCTTCCTCAGTGATCAATGCAAAGAAATAGAGGAAAGCAATAGAATGGAAAAGACTAGAGATATCTTCAAGAAAATTAGAGATATGAAGGGAATATTTCATGCAAAGATGGGCACAATAAAGGGCAGAAATGGTATGGACCTAACAGAAGCAGAAGATATTAAGAAGAAGTGGCAAGAATATACAGAAGGACTATAAAAAAAGATCATCATGACCTAGATAACCACGATAGTGTGATCACTCTCCTAGAGACAGACATCCTGGAATGTGAAGTCAAGTGGGCCTTGGGAAGCATCGCTACCAACAAAGCTAGTGGAGCTGATGGAATTCCAATTGAGCTATTTCAAATCCTTAAGGATGATGTTGTGAAAGTGCTGCACTCAATATGCCAGCAAATTTGGAAAACTCAGCAGTGGCCACAGGACTGGAAAAGGTCAGTTTTCATTCCAATCCCAAAGAAAGGCCATGCCAAAGAACGTTCAAACGACCACACAGTTACAGTCATCTCACACACTAGGAAAGTAATGCTCAAAATTCTCCAAATCAGGCTTCAACAGTTTGTGAACTGTGAAGATCCAGATGTTCAGGCTAGATTAAGAAAATGCAGAGGAACCAGAGAAATAAAATTGCCAACATTGGTTGGATCATCAAAAAAGCAAGAAAGTTCCCAGAAAACATCTAGTTCTGCTTTATTGACTACTCCAAAGCCTTTGACTGTGTGGATCACAGCAAAATGTGGAAATTTCTTCAAGAGGTGGGAATAGCAGACCACCTTACCTGTCTCCTGAGAAATCTGTGTGCAGGTGAAGAAGCACCAGTTAGACATGGAGCTGACTTAGATCAAACCCAGTGCATCAATCATCCCACAACCACTCTCTGTATGACATCACACTCACTCTATGTATGACATCATATTCAGTATGCATGGCATCACATGAACTCTTTATGACATCACACCCCTATATGTATGACATCACACTCAGCATATTTATGACATC
>JAJLRB010005481.1:0-83516 GCA_020976825.1 Odocoileus hemionus | reverse complement strand
TGATGTCAGACAGAGTGGCTGTGAAGTTACACAATGATTGTGTTGTCATCACACTGTGTGTGATGCCATATAAATTGGATATGCCATAAATATAGAGTGTGTGATGTCATAGACACAGTCATTGTGCAATGCCACACATATAGTGAATGTGATATCATACACAGTAGATGACATGTCATATATAGGGCGTGTGATGTCATGAATACAGTGTGTGTGTGATGTCATCCAAACTGAAGATTTTGTCATAAAGTGTGGATATGATGACATATATAGTGCATATGATGGCATACACATGCCCCCTGTGATGTCTGACACAGTTGTTGTGATGTCTACGACAGAGTGGGTGTGTGATGACATATAGAGTGGATGTGATGGCAGATAGAATGGGTTTCAAGGCAGATATAGAGCTTCTGTTGTCATACACACAATGTGTGTGACATCATATATAGTGGATATGATGTCATAAACATAGTGTGTGCCATGATAAACAAAGAGTGGTATGATGTCATCAAGTGTGGATGTGATGTCATATACAGTGCCTATGGTGTCATCCATGCAGTGGATGTGATTTCATACAGACATAGGCTGTGATATCATCAATCAAGTGGGTGTGATGACACAGATACAGTGGGTGTGATGTCGGAAACAGTGGTTGCGTTGTCATTCATACAGCAAGTGTGATGTCATATATAGTGAGTATGATGTCATAAACATTGTAGGTGTCTTGTCATAGATACAGTGACTGTGATGTCACAAGTAAAATGTATGTGATGTCCTATCCAGTGGGTGTGATGTCATGAATAGAGTGGGTGTGGTGTCATGAATACAGTCTTGTGATGTCATAAAGAGTGGGTGTGTGATTCATTTAGAATTCACATGATGTCATACATAGAGTGGGTTTGATGTCACACATATAGTAGGTTTGGTACAATCCATACACTGTAAGTAATGAGGCAGCTACAGCGGATGCGATGTGAGATATAATGGGTGTGATGACATGAATACAGTGGCTGTGATGTCATAGAGTGGTGTGATATCAAAAAGAGTGGATGTGATGTCATATGTAGTTCATATGATGTCATACATATGGTGGCTGTGATACCATACATATGATGGGGGTTATATGATCGATAATCTGGGTGTGATGAACAGATACAGTGGATGTGCTGTCAGATACAATGGGTGTGATGTGAGATATAGTAGCTCTGATGTCATAAATAGAGTGTTGTGATGTCATAAACTGTGGGTGTGATGTTGTCAATACAGTGGGTGAGATGACACAGCTTAGTTGTTCTGATGTCACATGTATAGTGTACATGTTGCCATACATGATGGATGTGGTTTCATAAAGAGAGGATTTGATGTCCTAATTACAGAAGTGTGACGACATAAGGGGTGGATGTGATGTTATATATACAGTGCATAAAATGTCACACATAGAGTGGGTGTGATGTCATACAACATGGGTGTGATATCGGTGGAGAGGTTGTGATGACAAAGATACAGTGGGTGTGATGTCTGGTACAGTGAGTGTGATGTTATGCCTGAAGTGGATGGGACATCATAAATACTGTGGTTTGGTGTGATAGAGTGGATGTGCTGTCATCTGTAGTGCAAATGATCTCATACATATGCCGAGGGTGGTGTCATCATCACACAGTGTTGGGATGTCATACATAGTGGATATGATGTCATAAATATAGTGGATAAGATGTCACATGTATACTGGAGGTGATGTCACCAATAGAGTGTGTGAGATGACACAGAATCAGTGGACATGAGGTCAGATATAGTGGATGTAATGTCAGATAGAGTGGACTTGATATCATAAATAAAGTGCTGTGATGTCATAAAGACTGGGTGTGATGTCATATGTAGTGCATATGATGTCATACATATAGTGGCTGTGATGTCATGCATACACTGGGTCTGATAAAATTGATATATTGGGTGTGATGACACAGATACAGTGGGTGTGATGTCAGACAGAGTGGCTGTGAAGTTACACAATGATTGTGTTGTCATCACACTGTGTGTGATGCCATATAAATTGGATATGCCATAAATATAGAGTGTGTGATGTCATAGACACAGTCATTGTGCAATGCCACACATATAGTGAATGTGATATCATACACAGTAGATGACATGTCATATATAGGGCGTGTGATGTCATGAATACAGTGTGTGTGATGTCATCCAAACTAAAGATTTTGTCATAAAGTGTGGATATGATGACATATATAGTGCATATGATGGCATACACATGCCCCTGTGATGTCTGACACAGTTGTTGTGATGTCTACGACAGAGTGGGTGTGATGACATATAGAGTGGATGTGATGGCAGATAGAATGGGTTTCAAGGCAGATATAGAGCTTCTGTTGTCATACACACAATGTGTGTGACATCATATATAGTGGATATGATGTCATAAACATAGTGTGTGCCATGATAAACAAAGAGTGGTATGATGTCATCAAGTGTGGATGTGATGTCATATACAGTGCCTATGGTGTCATCCATGCAGTGGATGTGATTTCATACAGACATAGGCTGTGATATCATCAATCAAGTGGGTGTGATGACACAGATACAGTGGGTGTGATGTCGGAAACAGTGGTTGCGTTGTCATTCATACAGCAAGTGTGATGTCATATATAGTGAGTATGATGTCATAAACATTGTAGGTGTCTTGTCATAGATACAGTGACTGTGATGTCACAAGTAAAATGTATGTGATGTCCTATCCAGTGGGTGTGATGTCATGAATAGAGTGGGTGTGGTGTCATGAATACAGTCTTGTGATGTCATAAAGAGTGGGTGTGATTCATTTAGAATTCACATGATGTCATACATAGAGTGGGTTTGATGTCACACATATAGTAGGTTTGGTACAATCCATACACTGTAAGTAATGAGGCAGCTACAGCGGATGCGATGTGAGATATAATGGGTGTGATGACATGAATACAGTGGCTGTGATGTCATAGAGTGGTGTGATATCAAAAAGAGTGGATGTGATGTCATATGTAGTTCATATGATGTCATACATATGGTGGCTGTGATACCATACATATGATGGGGGTTATATGATCGATAATCTGGGTGTGATGAACAGATACAGTGGATGTGCTGTCAGATACAATGGGTGTGATGTGAGATATAGTAGCTCTGATGTCATAAATAGAGTGTTGTGATGTCATAAACTGTGGGTGTGATGTTGTCAATACAGTGGGTGAGATGACACAGCTTAGTTGTTCTGATGTCACATGTATAGTGTACATGTTGCCATACATGATGGATGTGGTTTCATAAAGAGAGGATTTGATGTCCTAATTACAGAAGTGTGACGACATAAGGGGTGGATGTGATGTTATATATACAGTGCATAAAATGTCACACATAGAGTGGGTGTGATGTCATACAACATGGGTGTGATATCGGTGGAGAGGTTGTGATGACAAAGATACAGTGGGTGTGATGTCTGGTACAGTGAGTGTGATGTTATGCCTGAAGTGGATGGGACATCATAAATACTGTGGTTTGGTGTGATAGAGTGGATGTGCTGTCATCTGTAGTGCAAATGATCTCATACATATGCCGAGGGTGGTGTCATCATCACACAGTGTTGGGATGTCATACATAGTGGATATGATGTCATAAATATAGTGGATAAGATGTCACATGTATACTGGAGGTGATGTCACCAATAGAGTGTGTGAGATGACACAGAATCAGTGGACATGAGGTCAGATATAGTGGATGTAATGTCAGATAGAGTGGACTTGATATCATAAATAAAGTGCTGTGATGTCATAAAGACTGGGTGTGATGTCATATGTAGTGCATATGATGTCATACATATAGTGGCTGTGATGTCATGCATACACTGGGTCTGATAAAATTGATATATTGGGTGTGATGACACAGATACAGTGGGTGTGATGTCAGACAGAGTGGCTGTGAAGTTACACAATGATTGTGTTGTCATCACACTGTGTGTGATGCCATATAAATTGGATATGCCATAAATATAGAGTGTGTGATGTCATAGACACAGTCATTGTGCAATGCCACACATATAGTGAATGTGATATCATACACAGTAGATGACATGTCATATATAGGGCGTGTGATGTCATGAATACAGTGTGTGTGATGTCATCCAAACTAAAGATTTTGTCATAAAGTGTGGATATGATGACATATATAGTGCATATGATGGCATACACATGCCCCCTGTGATGTCTGACACAGTTGTTGTGATGTCTACGACAGAGTGGGTGTGATGACATATAGAGTGGATGTGATGGCAGATAGAATGGGTTTCAAGGCAGATATAGAGCTTCTGTTGTCATACACACAATGTGTGTGACATCATATATAGTGGATATGATGTCATAAACATAGTGTGTGCCATGATAAACAAAGAGTGGTATGATGTCATCAAGTGTGGATGTGATGTCATATACAGTGCCTATGGTGTCATCCATGCAGTGGATGTGATTTCATACAGACATAGGCTGTGATATCATCAATCAAGTGGGTGTGATGACACAGATACAGTGGGTGTGATGTCGGAAACAGTGGTTGCGTTGTCATTCATACAGCAAGTGTGATGTCATATATAGTGAGTATGATGTCATAAACATTGTAGGTGTCTTGTCATAGATACAGTGACTGTGATGTCACAAGTAAAATGTATGTGATGTCCTATCCAGTGGGTGTGATGTCATGAATAGAGTGGGTGTGGTGTCATGAATACAGTCTTGTGATGTCATAAAGAGTGGGTGTGATTCATTTAGAATTCACATGATGTCATACATAGAGTGGGTTTGATGTCACACATATAGTAGGTTTGGTACAATCCATACACTGTAAGTAATGAGGCAGCTACAGCGGATGCGATGTGAGATATAATGGGTGTGATGACATGAATACAGTGGCTGTGATGTCATAGAGTGGTGTGATATCAAAAAGAGTGGATGTGATGTCATATGTAGTTCATATGATGTCATACATATGGTGGCTGTGATACCATACATATGATGGGGGTTATATGATCGATAATCTGGGTGTGATGAACAGATACAGTGGATGTGCTGTCAGATACAATGGGTGTGATGTGAGATATAGTAGCTCTGATGTCATAAATAGAGTGTTGTGATGTCATAAACTGTGGGTGTGATGTTGTCAATACAGTGGGTGAGATGACACAGCTTAGTTGTTCTGATGTCACATGTATAGTGTACATGTTGCCATACATGATGGATGTGGTTTCATAAAGAGAGGATTTGATGTCCTAATTACAGAAGTGTGACGACATAAGGGGTGGATGTGATGTTATATATACAGTGCATAAAATGTCACACATAGAGTGGGTGTGATGTCATACAACATGGGTGTGATATCGGTGGAGAGGTTGTGATGACAAAGATACAGTGGGTGTGATGTCTGGTACAGTGAGTGTGATGTTATGCCTGAAGTGGATGGGACATCATAAATACTGTGGTTTGGTGTGATAGAGTGGATGTGCTGTCATCTGTAGTGCAAATGATCTCATACATATGCCGAGGGTGGTGTCATCATCACACAGTGTTGGGATGTCATACATAGTGGATATGATGTCATAAATATAGTGGATAAGATGTCACATGTATACTGGAGGTGATGTCACCAATAGAGTGTGTGAGATGACACAGAATCAGTGGACATGAGGTCAGATATAGTGGATGTAATGTCAGATAGAGTGGACTTGATATCATAAATAAAGTGCTGTGATGTCATAAAGACTGGGTGTGATGTCATATGTAGTGCATATGATGTCATACATATAGTGGCTGTGATGTCATGCATACACTGGGTCTGATAAAATTGATATATTGGGTGTGATGACACAGATACAGTGGGTGTGATGTCAGACAGAGTGGCTGTGAAGTTACACAATGATTGTGTTGTCATCACACTGTGTGTGATGCCATATAAATTGGATATGCCATAAATATAGAGTGTGTGATGTCATAGACACAGTCATTGTGCAATGCCACACATATAGTGAATGTGATATCATACACAGTAGATGACATGTCATATATAGGGCGTGTGTGATGTCATGAATACAGTGTGTGTGATGTCATCCAAACTAAAGATTTTGTCATAAAGTGTGGATATGATGACATATATAGTGCATATGATGGCATACACATGCCCCCTGTGATGTCTGACACAGTTGTTGTGATGTCTACGACAGAGTGGGTGTGATGACATATAGAGTGGATGTGATGGCAGATAGAATGGGTTTCAAGGCAGATATAGAGCTTCTGTTGTCATACACACAATGTGTGTGACATCATATATAGTGGATATGATGTCATAAACATAGTGTGTGCCATGATAAACAAAGAGTGGTATGATGTCATCAAGTGTGGATGTGATGTCATATACAGTGCCTATGGTGTCATCCATGCAGTGGATGTGATTTCATACAGACATAGGCTGTGATATCATCAATCAAGTGGGTGTGATGACACAGATACAGTGGGTGTGATGTCGGAAACAGTGGTTGCGTTGTCATTCATACAGCAAGTGTGATGTCATATATAGTGAGTATGATGTCATAAACATTGTAGGTGTCTTGTCATAGATACAGTGACTGTGATGTCACAAGTAAAATGTATGTGATGTCCTATCCAGTGGGTGTGATGTCATGAATAGAGTGGGTGTGGTGTCATGAATACAGTCTTGTGATGTCATAAAGAGTGGGTGTGATTCATTTAGAATTCACATGATGTCATACATAGAGTGGGTTTGATGTCACACATATAGTAGGTTTGGTAATCCATACACTGTAAGTAATGAGGCAGCTACAGCGGATGCGATGTGAGATATAATGGGTGTGATGACATGAATACAGTGGCTGTGATGTCATAGAGTGGTGTGATATCAAAAAAGAGTGGATGTGATGTCATATGTAGTTCATATGATGTCATACATATGGTGGCTGTGATACCATACATATGATGGGGGTTATATGATCGATAATCTGGGTGTGATGAACAGATACAGTGGATGTGCTGTCAGATACAATGGGTGTGATGTGAGATATAGTAGCTCTGATGTCATAAATAGAGTGTTGTGATGTCATAAACTGTGGGTGTGATGTTGTCAATACAGTGGGTGAGATGACACAGCTTAGTTGTTCTGATGTCACATGTATAGTGTACATGTTGCCATACATGATGGATGTGGTTTCATAAAGAGAGGATTTGATGTCCTAATTACAGAAGTGTGACGACATAAGGGGTGGATGTGATGTTATATATACAGTGCATAAAATGTCACACATAGAGTGGGTGTGATGTCATACAACATGGGTGTGATATCGGTGGAGAGGTTGTGATGACAAAGATACAGTGGGTGTGATGTCTGGTACAGTGAGTGTGATGTTATGCCTGAAGTGGATGGGACATCATAAATACTGTGGTTTGGTGTGATAGAGTGGATGTGCTGTCATCTGTAGTGCAAATGATCTCATACATATGCCGAGGGTGGTGTCATCATCACACAGTGTTGGGATGTCATACATAGTGGATATGATGTCATAAATATAGTGGATAAGATGTCACATGTATACTGGAGGTGATGTCACCAATAGAGTGTGTGAGATGACACAGAATCAGTGGACATGAGGTCAGATATAGTGGATGTAATGTCAGATAGAGTGGACTTGATATCATAAATAAAGTGCTGTGATGTCATAAAGACTGGGTGTGATGTCATATGTAGTGCATATGATGTCATACATATAGTGGCTGTGATGTCATGCATACACTGGGTCTGATAAAATTGATATATTGGGTGTGATGACACAGATACAGTGGGTGTGATGTCAGACAGAGTGGCTGTGAAGTTACACAATGATTGTGTTGTCATCACACTGTGTGTGATGCCATATAAATTGGATATGCCATAAATATAGAGTGTGTGATGTCATAGACACAGTCATTGTGCAATGCCACACATATAGTGAATGTGATATCATACACAGTAGATGACATGTCATATATAGGGCGTGTGATGTCATGAATACAGTGTGTGTGATGTCATCCAAACTAAAGATTTTGTCATAAAGTGTGGATATGATGACATATATAGTGCATATGATGGCATACACATGCCCCTGTGATGTCTGACACAGTTGTTGTGATGTCTACGACAGAGTGGGTGTGATGACATATAGAGTGGATGTGATGGCAGATAGAATGGGTTTCAAGGCAGATATAGAGCTTCTGTTGTCATACACACAATGTGTGTGACATCATATATAGTGGATATGATGTCATAAACATAGTGTGTGCCATGATAAACAAAGAGTGGTATGATGTCATCAAGTGTGGATGTGATGTCATATACAGTGCCTATGGTGTCATCCATGCAGTGGATGTGATTTCATACAGACATAGGCTGTGATATCATCAATCAAGTGGGTGTGATGACACAGATACAGTGGGTGTGATGTCGGAAACAGTGGTTGCGTTGTCATTCATACAGCAAGTGTGATGTCATATATAGTGAGTATGATGTCATAAACATTGTAGGTGTCTTGTCATAGATACAGTGACTGTGATGTCACAAGTAAAATGTATGTGATGTCCTATCCAGTGGGTGTGATGTCATGAATAGAGTGGGTGTGGTGTCATGAATACAGTCTTGTGATGTCATAAAGAGTGGGTGTGATTCATTTAGAATTCACATGATGTCATACATAGAGTGGGTTTGATGTCACACATATAGTAGGTTTGGTACAATCCATACACTGTAAGTAATGAGGCAGCTACAGCGGATGCGATGTGAGATATAATGGGTGTGATGACATGAATACAGTGGCTGTGATGTCATAGAGTGGTGTGATATCAAAAAGAGTGGATGTGATGTCATATGTAGTTCATATGATGTCATACATATGGTGGCTGTGATACCATACATATGATGGGGGTTATATGATCGATAATCTGGGTGTGATGAACAGATACAGTGGATGTGCTGTCAGATACAATGGGTGTGATGTGAGATATAGTAGCTCTGATGTCATAAATAGAGTGTTGTGATGTCATAAACTGTGGGTGTGATGTTGTCAATACAGTGGGTGAGATGACACAGCTTAGTTGTTCTGATGTCACATGTATAGTGTACATGTTGCCATACATGATGGATGTGGTTTCATAAAGAGAGGATTTGATGTCCTAATTACAGAAGTGTGACGACATAAGGGGTGGATGTGATGTTATATATACAGTGCATAAAATGTCACACATAGAGTGGGTGTGATGTCATACAACATGGGTGTGATATCGGTGGAGAGGTTGTGATGACAAAGATACAGTGGGTGTGATGTCTGGTACAGTGAGTGTGATGTTATGCCTGAAGTGGATGGGACATCATAAATACTGTGGTTTGGTGTGATAGAGTGGATGTGCTGTCATCTGTAGTGCAAATGATCTCATACATATGCCGAGGGTGGTGTCATCATCACACAGTGTTGGGATGTCATACATAGTGGATATGATGTCATAAATATAGTGGATAAGATGTCACATGTATACTGGAGGTGATGTCACCAATAGAGTGTGTGAGATGACACAGAATCAGTGGACATGAGGTCAGATATAGTGGATGTAATGTCAGATAGAGTGGACTTGATATCATAAATAAAGTGCTGTGATGTCATAAAGACTGGGTGTGATGTCATATGTAGTGCATATGATGTCATACATATAGTGGCTGTGATGTCATGCATACACTGGGTCTGATAAAATTGATATATTGGGTGTGATGACACAGATACAGTGGGTGTGATGTCAGACAGAGTGGCTGTGAAGTTACACAATGATTGTGTTGTCATCACACTGTGTGTGATGCCATATAAATTGGATATGCCATAAATATAGAGTGTGTGATGTCATAGACACAGTCATTGTGCAATGCCACACATATAGTGAATGTGATATCATACACAGTAGATGACATGTCATATATAGGGCGTGTGATGTCATGAATACAGTGTGTGTGATGTCATCCAAACTAAAGATTTTGTCATAAAGTGTGGATATGATGACATATATAGTGCATATGATGGCATACACATGCCCCCTGTGATGTCTGACACAGTTGTTGTGATGTCTACGACAGAGTGGGTGTGATGACATATAGAGTGGATGTGATGGCAGATAGAATGGGTTTCAAGGCAGATATAGAGCTTCTGTTGTCATACACACAATGTGTGTGACATCATATATAGTGGATATGATGTCATAAACATAGTGTGTGCCATGCCATGATAAACAAAGAGTGGTATGATGTCATCAAGTGTGGATGTGATGTCATATACAGTGCCTATGGTGTCATCCATGCAGTGGATGTGATTTCATACAGACATAGGCTGTGATATCATCAATCAAGTGGGTGTGATGACACAGATACAGTGGGTGTGATGTCGGAAACAGTGGTTGCGTTGTCATTCATACAGCAAGTGTGATGTCATATATAGTGAGTATGATGTCATAAACATTGTAGGTGTCTTGTCATAGATACAGTGACTGTGATGTCACAAGTAAAATGTATGTGATGTCCTATCCAGTGGGTGTGATGTCATGAATAGAGTGGGTGTGGTGTCATGAATACAGTCTTGTGATGTCATAAAGAGTGGGTGTGATTCATTTAGAATTCACATGATGTCATACATAGAGTGGGTTTGATGTCACACATATAGTAGGTTTGGTACAATCCATACACTGTAAGTAATGAGGCAGCTACAGCGGATGCGATGTGAGATATAATGGGTGTGATGACATGAATACAGTGGCTGTGATGTCATAGAGTGGTGTGATATCAAAAAGAGTGGATGTGATGTCATATGTAGTTCATATGATGTCATACATATGGTGGCTGTGATACCATACATATGATGGGGGTTATATGATCGATAATCTGGGTGTGATGAACAGATACAGTGGATGTGCTGTCAGATACAATGGGTGTGATGTGAGATATAGTAGCTCTGATGTCATAAATAGAGTGTTGTGATGTCATAAACTGTGGGTGTGATGTTGTCAATACAGTGGGTGAGATGACACAGCTTAGTTGTTCTGATGTCACATGTATAGTGTACATGTTGCCATACATGATGGATGTGGTTTCATATAGAGAGGATTTGATGTCCTAATTACAGAAGTGTGACGACATAAGGGGTGGATGTGATGTTATATATACAGTGCATAAAATGTCACACATAGAGTGGGTGTGATGTCATACAACATGGGTGTGATATCGGTGGAGAGGTGTGATGACAAAGATACAGTGGGTGTGATGTCTGGTACAGTGAGTGTGATGTTATGCCTGAAGTGGATGGGACATCATAAATACTGTGGTTTGGTGTGATAGAGTGGATGTGCTGTCATCTGTAGTGCAAATGATCTCATACATATGCCGAGGGTGGTGTCATCATCACACACAGTGTTGGGATGTCATACATAGTGGATATGATGTCATAAATATAGTGGATAAGATGTCACATGTATACTGGAGGTGATGTCACCAATAGAGTGTGTGAGATGACACAGAATCAGTGGACATGAGGTCAGATATAGTGGATGTAATGTCAGATAGAGTGGACTTGATATCATAAATAAAGTGCTGTGATGTCATAAAGACTGGGTGTGATGTCATATGTAGTGCATATGATGTCATACATATAGTGGCTGTGATGTCATGCATACACTGGGTCTGATAAAATTGATATATTGGGTGTGATGACACAGATACAGTGGGTGTGATGTCAGACAGAGTGGCTGTGAAGTTACACAATGATTGTGTTGTCATCACACTGTGTGTGATGCCATATAAATTGGATATGCCATAAATATAGAGTGTGTGATGTCATAGACACAGTCATTGTGCAATGCCACACATATAGTGAATGTGATATCATACACAGTAGATGACATGTCATATATAGGGCGTGTGATGTCATGAATACAGTGTGTGTGATGTCATCCAAACTAAAGATTTTGTCATAAAGTGTGGATATGATGACATATATAGTGCATATGATGGCATACACATGCCCCTGTGATGTCTGACACAGTTGTTGTGATGTCTACGACAGAGTGGGTGTGATGACATATAGAGTGGATGTGATGGCAGATAGAATGGGTTTCAAGGCAGATATAGAGCTTCTGTTGTCATACACACAATGTGTGTGACATCATATATAGTGGATATGATGTCATAAACATAGTGTGTGCCATGATAAACAAAGAGTGGTATGATGTCATCAAGTGTGATGTGATGTCATATACAGTGCCTATGGTGTCATCCATGCAGTGGATGTGATTTCATACAGACATAGGCTGTGATATCATCAATCAAGTGGGTGTGATGACACAGATACAGTGGGTGTGATGTCGGAAACAGTGGTTGCGTTGTCATTCATACAGCAAGTGTGATGTCATATATAGTGAGTATGATGTCATAAACATTGTAGGTGTCTTGTCATAGATACAGTGACTGTGATGTCACAAGTAAAATGTATGTGATGTCCTATCCAGTGGGTGTGATGTCATGAATAGAGTGGGTGTGGTGTCATGAATACAGTCTTGTGATGTCATAAAGAGTGGGTGTGATTCATTTAGAATTCACATGATGTCATACATAGAGTGGGTTTGATGTCACACATATAGTAGGTTTGGTACAATCCATACACTGTAAGTAATGAGGCAGCTACAGCGGATGCGATGTGAGATATAATGGGTGTGATGACATGAATACAGTGGCTGTGATGTCATAGAGTGGTGTGATATCAAAAAGAGTGGATGTGATGTCATATGTAGTTCATATGATGTCATACATATGGTGGCTGTGATACCATACATATGATGGGGGTTATATGATCGATAATCTGGGTGTGATGAACAGATACAGTGGATGTGCTGTCAGATACAATGGGTGTGATGTGAGATATAGTAGCTCTGATGTCATAAATAGAGTGTTGTGATGTCATAAACTGTGGGTGTGATGTTGTCAATACAGTGGGTGAGATGACACAGCTTAGTTGTTCTGATGTCACATGTATAGTGTACATGTTGCCATACATGATGGATGTGGTTTCATATAGAGAGGATTTGATGTCCTAATTACAGAAGTGTGACGACATAAGGGGTGGATGTGATGTTATATATACAGTGCATAAAATGTCACACATAGAGTGGGTGTGATGTCATACAACATGGGTGTGATATCGGTGGAGAGGTTGTGATGACAAAGATACAGTGGGTGTGATGTCTGGTACAGTGAGTGTGATGTTATGCCTGAAGTGGATGGGACATCATAAATACTGTGGTTTGGTGTGATAGAGTGGATGTGCTGTCATCTGTAGTGCAAATGATCTCATACATATGCCGAGGGTGGTGTCATCATCACACAGTGTTGGGATGTCATACATAGTGGATATGATGTCATAAATATAGTGGATAAGATGTCACATGTATACTGGAGGTGATGTCACCAATAGAGTGTGTGAGATGACACAGAATCAGTGGACATGAGGTCAGATATAGTGGATGTAATGTCAGATAGAGTGGACTTGATATCATAAATAAAAGTGCTGTGATGTCATAAAGACTGGGTGTGATGTCATATGTAGTGCATATGATGTCATACATATAGTGGCTGTGATGTCATGCATACACTGGGTCTGATAAAATTGATATATTGGGTGTGATGACACAGATACAGTGGGTGTGATGTCAGACAGAGTGGCTGTGAAGTTACACAATGATTGTGTTGTCATCACACTGTGTGTGATGCCATATAAATTGGATATGCCATAAATATAGAGTGTGTGATGTCATAGATACAGTCATTGTGCAATGCCACACATATAGTGAATGTGATATCATACACAGTAGATGACATGTCATATATAGGGCGTGTGATGTCATGAATACAGTGTGTGTGATGTCATCCAAACTAAAGATTTTGTCATAAAGTGTGGATATGATGACATATATAGTGCATATGATGGCATACACATGCCCCCTGTGATGTCTGACACAGTTGTTGTGATGTCTACGACAGAGTGGGTGTGATGACATATAGAGTGGATGTGATGGCAGATAGAATGGGTTTCAAGGCAGATATAGAGCTTCTGTTGTCATACACACAATGTGTGTGACATCATATATAGTGGATATGATGTCATAAACATAGTGTGTGCCATGATAAACAAAGAGTGGTATGATGTCATCAAGTGTGGATGTGATGTCATATACAGTGCCTATGGTGTCATCCATGCAGTGGATGTGATTTCATACAGACATAGGCTGTGATATCATCAATCAAGTGGGTGTGATGACACAGATACAGTGGGTGTGATGTCGGAAACAGTGGTTGCGTTGTCATTCATACAGCAAGTGTGATGTCATATACAGTGAGTATGATGTCATAAACATTGTAGGTGTCTTGTCATAGATACAGTGACTGTGATGTCACAAGTAAAATGTATGTGATGTCCTATCCAGTGGGTGTGATGTCATGAATAGAGTGGGTGTGGTGTCATGAATACAGTCTTGTGATGTCATAAAGAGTGGGTGTGATTCATTTAGAATTCACATGATGTCATACATAGAGTGGGTTTGATGTCACACATATAGTAGGTTTGGTACAATCCATACACTGTAAGTAATGAGGCAGCTACAGCGGATGCGATGTGAGATATAATGGGTGTGATGACATGAATACAGTGGCTGTGATGTCATAGAGTGGTGTGATATCAAAAAGAGTGGATGTGATGTCATATGTAGTTCATATGATGTCATACATATGGTGGCTGTGATACCATACATATGATGGGGGTTATATGATCGATAATCTGGGTGTGATGAACAGATACAGTGGATGTGCTGTCAGATACAATGGGTGTGATGTGAGATATAGTAGCTCTGATGTCATAAATAGAGTGTTGTGATGTCATAAACTGTGGGTGTGATGTTGTCAATACAGTGGGTGAGATGACACAGCTTAGTTGTTCTGATGTCACATGTATAGTGTACATGTTGCCATACATGATGGATGTGGTTTCATATAGAGAGGATTTGATGTCCTAATTACAGAAGTGTGACGACATAAGGGTGTGGATGTGATGTTATATATACAGTGCATAAAATGTCACACATAGAGTGGGTGTGATGTCATACAACATGGGTGTGATATCGGTGGAGAGGTTTGGTTGTGATGACAAAGATACAGTGTGTGTGATGTCTGGTACAGTGAGTGTGATGTTATGCCTGAAGTGGATGGGACATCATAAATACTGTGGTTTGGTGTGATAGAGTGGATGTGCTGTCATCTGTAGTGAAATGATCTCATACATATGCCGAGGGTGGTGTCATCATCACACAGGTTGGGATGTCATACATAGTGATATAATGTCATAAATATAGTGGATAAGATGTCACATGTATACTGGATGTGATGTCACCAATAGAGTGTGTGAGATGACACAGAATCAGTGGACACTGAGGTCAGATATAGTGGATGTAATGTCAATAGAGTGGACTTGATATCATAAATAAAGTGCTGTGAGTCATAAAGACCTGGGTGTGATGTCATATGTAGTGCATATGAATTCATACATATAGTGGCTGTGATGTCATGCATACACTGGGTCCTGATAAAAATGACATATTGGGGTGTGATGACACAATACAGTGGTGTGATATTCAGACAGAGTTAGCTGTGAAGTTACACATGGATGTGTTGTCATCACACTGTGTGTGATGCCCATATAAAAGTGGATATGCCATAAATATACTAGTGTGTGATGTCATAGATACATTCATTGGTGAGCAATGCCACACATATAGTGAATGTGATATCATACACAGTAGATGACATGTCATATATAGAGCGTTGATGTCATGAATACAGTGTGTGTGATTCATCCAAACTAAAGATTTTGTCATAAAGTGTGGATATGATGTACATCATAATAGTGCATATGGATGGCATACACAATGCCCCTGTGATGACTGACACACTTGTTGATTCTACGACAGAGTGTGTGTGATAACATATAAGTGGATGTGATGGCAGATAGAATGGGTTTCAAGGCAGAAAATAGAGCTTCTGTTGTCATACACAACAGTGGTGTGACATCATATATTAAGGATATGATGTCATAAACATAGTGTGTGCCATGATATACAAAGAGTGTATGATGTCATCAAGTTGTATGTGATGTCATATACAGTGCCTATGGTGTCATCCATGCAGATGGATGTGTGATTTCAATACAGACAAAGGACTGTGATATCATCAATCAAGTGGGTGTGATGACACAGATACAGGGGTGTGATGGTCGAAACAGTGGTTGCGTTGTCATTCATACAGCAAGTGTGATGACATATATAGTGAGTATGATGTCATAAACATTAGGTGTCTTGTCATAGATACAGTGACTGAAATGTCACAAGTAAAATGTATGTGATATTCCTATCCATGTGTGATGTCATGAGATAGAGTTGTCATGAATACAGTCTTGTGATGTCATAAAAGAGTGGGTGTGATGTCATATAGAATTCACATGATTCATACCTAGAGTGGGTTTGATGTCACACATATAGTAGGTTGGTACAAATCCATACACTGTAAGTAATGAGCAGTACAGTGGATTTCGATGTGTAATATACTGGTGTGATGACATCAAATACAGTGGCTGTGATGTCACATAGAGTGGTTGATATCACAAAAGAGTGCATGTGGGTGTCATATGTAGTTCGACTATGATGTCATACATATTGTGGCTTGTGATATCATACATATCAATGGGTGTTTATATGATCGATAACCTGGGGTGTGATGACACAGATACATTGGATGATGCTGTCAGATAAAAAGGTGTGATGTGAGATACATAAGCTTTGATGTCATGAATAGAGTGTTGTGATGTCATAAACTGTGGAGTGATGTTGTCAATAGAGTGGGTGGTGATGAAACAGCTTCGTTTGTTCTGATGTGCATCATGTTAAAGAGTGAACCAAGTTTGCCATACATGATGGATGTGGTTTTCATATATGAGGAGGATTTCATGTCCTTAAAAATATATAGAATGCGTGACGACAATAGAGGAGTGGATGTGATGGTATACATATATCGTGCATAAGGATGTCACAACTCATAGAGTGGGTGGTTGATGTCCACATATAAAATGCATGTTGCAATCGACAGGAGAGGTTGTGATGACATAAGATACATTGAGTGTGATGTCTGGTACCAAGTGAGTGTGATGTTTATGAACTCTAAGTGGATGGAGGACTATCAGAAATACCTTGTTGGTGTGATTAGAGTGGATGTGCTTGTGCCAATCTGTAGTGAAAATGATCTCATACAAATCCGTGGAGTGGTGTCAAACATCCACGAAAGTTTGGTGAGTGTCATAGCAAATCGATATGATGTCATAAATTATAGTGGATAAGATGTCACATGTACACTGAATTGAATATTCACCAAAGAGTTGTGAAGATAGAACAACAAACATGGACGTGAGTCCAGATATAGTGTGCATGTGATATTCAGAATAGAGGTGGACTGGCTTGATCATCAAAACAAAAAGGCTGTGATGTCATATTAATACAGGGTGTGATGTGCCCCTATGTAGTGCGCATTGTATGTCATGACATATATGGCTGTGAATGTCATGCATACACTGGTTCCTGATAAATATATGGACATATGTGTTGTGAAGACACCAGATAGAGTGGGTGTGAAATTCACACTGAGTAAGCTGTGCAATTTACACAATGATTGTGTTGTCATCACACTGTGTGTGATGCCACCCCCCCCCCCCCCATTTAAATAAGTGATCCATAAATATCAACGTGTGTGATGTCATAGGATACAGTCATTGTGCTATTCCACAGCATATAGTGAATGTGATATCAGACACAGTAGACTACACTTCATATAAGCGTAGTTCAAATACATGTGTGTATGTAAGCCAAACTAAAAATTTTGTCATAAATTGTGGATAAGAATGTCATATATAGTGCATATGTTGGGCCATACATATCCCCCTGTGATGACTGACATACTTGTTCTATTTCTAAGACAGAGCGGGTGTGTGGATAACAAATACATGGATGTGATGGCAGATAGAATTGGGTTTCAATGCAGATGATAGAGCTCTTGTTTCATACACCCAGTGTGTGTGACCTCACATATAGTGGTCTGATGTCCTAAACATAGTTGTTCCAGACATACAAAGAGTGGTATGATAGTTCATCAGTTGTATGTGAATGTCATATGACAGTTCCTATGTGTCCCCTACATGCATTGGTGTGATTTCATACAGACATAGGCTGTGATATCATCAATCAAAGTGGGTGATGACACAGATACAGTGGGTGTGAGGTCGGATAACAGTGTTGTGTTGGTCAATTCATACAGCAGTGCGTGATGACATATATAGTGTAGTATGATGTCATAAACATAGTAGGTGTCTTGTCTAGATACAGTGGGATGAAATGTCACAAGATTAAATGTATGTGATGCCCACCCAGTGGGTGTGATGTATGAATGAGTGGGTGTGGTGTCATAATACAGTCTTGTGTGTCAAAAAAGGTGGGGTGATATTGGGAATTAATGTGTCATAATAGAGGGGGTTTGATGCCACATATAGGGGTTTGGTACAATCCATACTGAAAGTAATGAGGCAGAAGGGATGCGATGTGAGATATAAGGGGTTTGTGAGGACATGAAACAGGGGCTGTGATGTCTTTAGAGTGGGTGATATCAAAAAGAGTGGATGTGATGTATTGTATTTTTTTATTAAACATATGGTGGCGTGTACCTACATTGAGGGGGGTTATATGACGTTTAAATTGGGGGTGTGATGAACAGATTACGTGGTGTGCTGTCAGTTACAAGGGTGTGATGTGAGTTTAGTAGCTCTGATGTAAAAATAGAGTTTGTGTGTATAAACTGTGGGTTTGTGTGTTGTCAATCATGGGTGAGATGACCAGCTTAGTTGTTTGATGTCCATGTATAGTGTACATGTTGCATACAGATGGATGGGGTTTTATAAGAGAGGTTTGAGCCCTAATTACAAAAGTGTGACGACTTAAGGGGTGGATGTGATGTTATATTAAGTGCAAAAATGCCCAAATTGAGTGGGTGTGATGTATACAACGGGGGTGTGATTGGTGGAGAGGTTGTGTGACAAAGTCGTGGGTGTGGTCTGTACAGTGGTGTGATGTTATCCTAAAGGGATGGGACATCTAATCTGTGGTTTGGTGTGAAGATGGATGTGCTGTCATCTGTTTTGCAAAATGTCTCTACATATCCCGAGGGTGGTGTCATCTCACACAGTGTTGGGTGCATACATATGGATTGTGTAAAAATTGTGGATAAGAGTAACATGTTAACTGGATGATGTCCCCAAATAGAGTGTGTGAGAGACACAGAATCAGTGGCATGGGTCAGATTATGTGGATGAAATGTAGATAGAGTGGACTTGATATCATAAAAAAAGTGCTGTGATGTTAAAGACGGGGTGGATGTCTATGTAGTGCATATGATGTTAATATTGGCTGTGATGTCATGCATACACGGGTTGAAAAAATTGATTATTTGGGTGTGATGAACGATAAGTGGGTGGATGTCAGCAGATGGCTGTGAAGTTAAAATGATTGTTTTGTCATCACATGTGTGTGATGCCTATAAATTGGATATGCCAAAATATAGAGTGTGTGATGTCATAGAACAGTTTTGTGCAAGCCCCCTTATAGGAATGTGATATCTAACAGTAGATGCATGTCATTTATAGGGGGTTGATGTCATGATACAGTGTGTGTGATGTCATCCAACTAAAGATTTGTCAAAAGTGTGGATATGGAATTATAGTGCTATGATGGCTCACTCCCCCCCTGTGATGTTGACACAGTTGTTGTGTGTCTCGCCCGAGTGGGTGTGTTTGACTATAGAGTGGATGTGGGGCAGATAGAAGGGGTTTTAAAAGGCAGATATAGAGTTTGTTGTATAACACAAGTGTTTTCTCTTATATGGGATTGTTCTAAACATAGGGGGCCCATTAAACAAAGGGGGGTATGATGTCATCAAGTTGGATGTGATGTCTATCAGTCCCTATGGTGTCATCCATGCAGTGGATGTGATTTCATACAGCTGGCTGTGATATCACAATAAGTGGTTGATGACACGATCAGTGGGTTGTTGTCGGAAAAGGGGTTGGTTGTCTTCTACAGAATGTGAGTCTATAAGTGAGATGGTCATAAAATTTTGTAGGTGTTTGTCATAGATACGTGACTGTGATGTCAAAGAAAAAATGTATGTGATTCCTATCAGGGGGTTGTGTCATAAATTTGGTGGGTTTGGGGTCATAAAACGTTTGTGATGTCAAAAGAGGGGGGGTGTGTTCATTTAATTAATATGCATACAAGGTGGGTTTGATGTCACACATTAGTAGGTTTGGTAAACCCATAACTGTAAGTAATGAGGCGCTACAGCGGATGCGATGTG
Source organism: Odocoileus hemionus (assembly GCA_020976825.1). Taxonomy (NCBI): domain Eukaryota; kingdom Metazoa; phylum Chordata; class Mammalia; order Artiodactyla; family Cervidae; genus Odocoileus; species Odocoileus hemionus. Next base: position 62,924 of record JAJLRB010005481.1, on the reverse strand, counting down.
AGATATAATGGGTTCATCAATACAGTAGGTGGTGTAATCATCAATACAGTGGATGTGATGACACAGATACATCAGTGGATAAGATGTCAAATATAGTGGGTGTGATTGTCATAAAAACTGTGGTTTCGATGTCCATAAAGAGGAGAACGTGATGTCTTGTATAGTGCAAAAGATGCCAAATAATGCTGAGTGATATGTGAATCAAAGAGTGGGTGTGATGTATTGAAAATACAGTGGGGTGTGATTGTACACAGAATTACTGGCTGTTAAACGACCCATGTATAGTCTGTATGGTGCCCCTACACCCTGGATGTGGTCTGTAGTATAATTAAGAGTTTTGTGATGTCATAAAGTCACAGTAGAGTGATGACATAAGGAGTGGACGTGATGAATTATATATAAGTGCATATGGATGTCACACATATAGTTGGTGTGATGTCACAGCAAAGTGGGTGTGATATCAGTGGAGAATAGTATGTACTGACAAAGATACAGTGTAGTGCGATGTCTGATACAGTGGGTGTGATGTCTATGCCTGAAGTGGATGGTGACATCATAAATACGATGGTTTGGTGTGAAAGAGTGGATGTGTTGTCATCTGTAGTACAAATGATGTCATACAGATGCCAAGTGTGGTGTCCATCATCACACAGTGTTGTGATATACATACATAGTGGATATGATCATTATAAATATTGTGGATAAGATGTCACACGTTATACTGGATGTGATATCACCGATAGACGTGTGTGTGATGACACAGAAACAGTAGACGTGAAGTCAGATATAGTGGATGTGATGTCAGATAGGGTGGACTTGATATCATAAATTAAAGTGCTGTGATGTCATGAAGACTGATGTGATGTCATCATGTAGTGCATATGACGTCATACATATAGTGGCTGTGATGTCATGCATACACTGGGTCTGATAAAATGGATATATTGGGTGTGATGACACAGATACAGTGGGTGTGAATGTCAGACAGAGTGGCTGTGAAGTTACACAATGATTGTGTTGTCATCACACTGCGTTTGTGAAGCCATATAAAGTGGGATATAGCCATAAATATAGAAGTGAGTGATGTCGTAGGTACCAGTCATTGTTGCAATGCCACACATATAGTGAAATGTGATAATCATACACAGTAGATGACATGTCCATATATAGGGCGTGTGATGTCATGAATACAGAACCAACAATGCGTGTGATGTCATCCAAACTTAAAGATTTTGTCATAAGTGTGGATATGATGACATATATAGTGCATATGACTGGCATACTATATGCCCCCTGTGATGTCTGACACAGTTGTTGTGGAGTGACAGACATGTCGTACGACAGAGTGGGGTCATATGTTTGTTGTGATAACATATAGAGTGAGTACTGTGATGGCAGATAGATATCCCGGCGCGCGATTACAAGCCATCCCATCACGCCATAGAGCTTGGGTTGTCATACACACACAGTGGTATGTGTGACATCATACTAGCTGGATAGTGAGATATGATGTCATAACAGACATAGTGGGTGCCCTTATTGATCCATACAAGACCTAACACTCTATCGAGTGGTATAGAACTGTCATCATAGTGTGCGTCATGTCCCGGTGATCCTCGTCATATACAGTTGCCCTATGGTGTCCGAATCCATACAGTGGAAATGTGATTTCATACAGACATGAGGCCCACTGTGGTTATCATTCAATCAACCCGTGGGTGTGATAAAACAGATAGAGTGGGTGTGATGTCGGAAACAGCGTTTGCGTTGTTCAGATTCATTACTGCAAGTGTGATGTCATATATAGTAAGTATGATGTCATAAAACATTGTAGGTGTCTTGTCATTAGATACAGGATCTAGTGATGTCACAAGTAATATGTATGTGATGTCCTATCCTAGTGGGTGTGATGTCATGAAGAGAGTGGGTGTGGTGTCATGAATACCATCTTGTGGATGTCAATAAAGTGTGAGTGAACCGATAGTCATATAGAAATTCACATGATGTCATACATAGAGTGGGGTTTGATGTCACACATATAGTAGGTTTGGTACAATCCATACACTGTAAGTTATGAGGCAGCTACAGTGGATGCGATGTGAGATATCTCTGGGTGTGATGACATGAATACAGTGGCTGTGATGTCATAGAGTGGTGTGATATCAAAAAGAGTGGATGTGATGTCATATGTAGTTCATATGATGTCATACATATGGTGGCTCTGATATCATACATATGGTGGGGGGTATCTAATGATCGATAATCTGGGTGTGATGAAACAGATACATTGGATGTGCTGTCAGATACACTGGGTGTGTGATGTGAGATATAGTAGCTCTGATGTCATAAATAGAGTGTTGTGATGTCATAAACTGTGGGTGTGATGTTGTGTCAATACAGTGGGTGTGATGACACAGCTTCGTTGTTCTGATGTCTCACATGTATAGTGTACATGTTGCCGATACATGATGGATGTGGTTTCATATAGAGAGGATTTCATGTCCTAAGTACAGAAGTGTGACGACATAAGGAGTGGATGTGATGTTTATATATATAGTGCATAAGATGTCACGCATAGAGTGGTGTGATGTCATATAAAATGGGTGTCATATCGGAGGAGAGGTTGTGATGACAAAGATACAGTGAGTGTGATGTCTGGTACAGTGAGTGTGATGTTATGACTGAAGTGGATGGGACATCATAAATACTGTGGGTTTGGTGTGATAGAGTGGATGTTGCTGTCATCTGTAGTGAAAATGATCTCATACATATGTCGAGGGTGGTGTCATCATCACACAGGTTTGGGATGTCATACATAGTCGATATGATCTCATAAATATAGTGGATAAGATGTCACATGTATACTGGATGTGATGTCACCGATAGAGTGTGTGAGATGACACAGAATCAGTGGACGTGAGGTCAGATATAGTGGATGTGATATCAGTTAGAGTGGACTTGATTCATAAATTAAAGTGCTGTGATGTCATAAAGACTGGGTGTGATGTCATATGTAGTGCATATGATGTCATACATATAGTGGCTGTGATGTCATGCATACACTGGGTCTGATAAAATTGACGATATTTGGTTGTGATGACACAAACTAGGATTGAGTGGGTGTGATATTAGACAGAGTAGCTGTGAAGTTACACAATGGTTGTGTTGTCATCACACTGTGTGTGATGCCATAAAAAGTGGATATGTCAAATATGTGTGTGATGTCATAGATACAGTCATTGTGCAATGTCACACATATAGTGAATGTGATATCATACAATCAGTAGATGACCTGTCATATATAGGGCGTTGTGATGTCATGAATGTGCATGTGATGTCATCCAAACTAAAGATTTTTGTCATAAAGGTGTGGATATGATGTCCATATATAGACTGCATATGTTGGCATACATATGCCCCCTGTGATGACTGACACAAATACTTGTGATGTCTAAGACAGAGTGTGTGTGATAAACATATACAGTGGATTGTGATGGCAGATAGAATGGGTTTCAAGGCAGATATAGAGCTTCTGTTGTCATACACACAGTGTGTGTGACATCACATATAGTGGATATGATGTCATAAACATAGTGTGTGCCATGACATACAAAGAGTGTTATGATGTCATCAAGTGTGTATGTGATGTCATATACAGTGCCTATGGTGTCTACATGCAACTGTGGATGTGGACATTTCCCATACAGAAACATAGGCTGTGATATCATCAATCAAGTGGGTGTGATGACACAAGATTACAGTGGGTGTGATGTCGGATACAGTGGTTGTGTTGTCATTCATACAGCAAGTGTGATGACATATATAGTGGTATGATGTCATAAACATAGTAGGTGTCTTGTCATAGATACAGTGGATGAAATGTCACAATAGTTAAATGTATGTCAGATGTCCTATCCATCCAGTGGGTGTGATGTCATGAATACCAGTCTTGTGATGTCAAAAAGAGTGGGTGTGATGTCATATAAATTCACATGATGTCATACCTCTAGTGGATTTGATGTCACACATATAGTAGGTGTGGTATAATCATTACACTGTAAGTAATGACCCGCAGCGACAGTGGATGCGATGTGAGGTATACTGTGTTGTGATGACATCAATACAGTGGGTGTGATGTCACAGAGTGGTGTGATATCCTAAAGAGTGGATGTGGTGTTCATATGTAGTTCATACGTTGTCATACATATTGCGGCTCTGATATCATACATGCAATGGGGGTTTTATATGATCGATAACCTGTGTGGGATGACACAGATACAGTGGGTGTGATACACTGTCAGACAGAGTGGCTGTGAAGTTACACAATGATGTTTGTGTTGTCATCACACTGTGTGTGATGCCATATAAATTGAATATGACTATAAATATAGAGTGTGTGATGTCATAGATACAGTCCATTGATGTGCAATGTACTAAGTACCACCACGACATATAGTGAATGTGATATCTACACAGTAGATGACATAGTCATATATAGGGCATGTGATGTCATGAATGTCTACAGTGCGTGTGATGTCATCCAAACTAAAAATACTGTGATTTTGTCCATAAAGTTGTGGATATGCCCATGACATCTATAGTGCATATGATGGATACACATGCCCCCATGTGATGTTTGTTGACACAGTTGTTGTGATGTGTACGACAGAGTGGGTGTGATGACCTATACAGTGGAGGATGTGATGGCAGATAGAATGGGTTTATCAAGCCTGTGAATGATAAGAGGCTTGGGTTGTCATACACACAGTGGCTGTGATGTGATGTACAGGGTCTGATAAAATGGCTATTGTGAAGATACACAATGATTGTCAGACAGAGTGTGTGAAGTTACACAATGATTGTGTTGTCATCACACTGTGTGTGAAGCCATATAAAGTGGATATGCCATAAATATAGAGTGCGTGATGTCGTAGGTACAGTCATTGTGCAATGCCACACATATGGTGAATGTGATATCATACACAGTAGATGACATGTCATATATATGGCATGTAATGTCATGAATACTGTGCGTGTGATGTCATCCAAACTAAAGATTTTGTCATAAAGTGTGGATATGATGTCATATATAGTGCATATGATGGCATACATATGCCCCCTGTGATGTCTGACACAGTTGTTGTGATGTCTACGACAGAGTGGGTGTGATGACATATAGAGTGGTTATGATGGCAGATAGAAATGGGTTTTCAAGCCAGATATAGAGCTGGGTTGTCATACACACAGTGGGTGTGTGACATCATATATAGTGGATATGATGTCATAAACATAGTGGGTGCCATGATATACAAAGTGTGGTATGATGTCATCAAGTGTGGATGTGATGTCATATACAGTGCCTATGGTGTCATCCCATACAGTGGATGTGATTTCATACAGACATAGGCTGTGATATCATCAATCAAGTGGGTGTGATAACACAGATAGAGTGGGTGTGATGTCGGAAACAGTGGTTGCGTTGTCATTCATACATCAAGTGTGATGTCATATATAGTGAGTATGATGTCATAAACATTGTAGGTGTCTTGTCATAGATACAGTGACTGTGATGTCACAAGTAAAATGTATGTGATGTCCTATCCAGTGGGTGTGATGTCATGAATAGAGTGGTGTGTGTGTCATGAATACCATCTTGTGATGTCATAAAGTGTGAGTGTGATGTCATATAGAATTCACATGATGTCATACATAGAGTGGGTTTGATGTCACACATATAGTAGGTTTGGTACAAATCCATACACTGTAAGTAATGAGGCAGCTACAGCGGATGAGATGTGAGATATACTGGGTGTGATGACATGAATACAGTGGCTGTGATGTCATAGAGTGGTGTGATATCAAAAAGAGTGGATGTGATGTCATATGTAGTTCATATGATGTCATACATATGGTGGCTGTGATATCATACATATGGTGGGGGTTATATGATCGATAATCTGGGTGTGATGAACAGATACATTGGATGTGCTGTCAGATACACTGGGTGTGATGTGAGATATAGTAGCTCTGATGTCATAAATAGAGTGTTGTGATGTCATAAACTGTGGGTGTGATGTTGTCAATACAGTGGGTGTGATGACACAGCTTCGTTGTTCTGATGTCACATGTATAGTGTACATGTTGCCATACATGATGGATGTGGTTTCATATATAGAGAGGATTTCATGTCCTAAGTACAGAAGTGTGACGACATAAGGAGTGGATGTGATGTTATATATATAGTGCATAAGATGTCACGCATAGAGTGGGTGTGATGTCATATAAAATGGTCTGGTGTCATATCGGAGGAGAGGTTGTGATGACAAAGATACAGTGAGTGTGATGTCTGGTACAGTAGTGTGTGATGTTATGACTGAAGTGGATGGGACATCATAAATACTGTGGTTTGGTGTGATAGAGTGGATGTGCTGTCATCTGTAGTGAAAAAATGATCTCATACATATGTCGAGGGTGGTGTCATCATCACACAGGATTTGGGATGTCATACATAGTCGATATGATCTCATAAATATAGTGGATAAGATGTCACATGTAAACTGGATGTGATGTCACCGATAGAGTGTGTGAGATGACACAGAATCAGTGGACGTGAGGTCAGATATAGTGGATGTGATATCAGATAGAGTGGACTTGATATCATAAATAAAGTGCTGTGATGTCATAAAGACTGGGTGTGATGTCATATGTAGTGCATATGATGTCATACATATATTGTGGCTGTGATGTCATGCATACACTGGGTCTGATAAAATTGACATATTGGTTGTGATGACACCAATAGAGTGGGTGTGATATTAGACAGAGTAGCTGTGAAGTTACACAATGGTTGTGTTGTCATCACACTGTGTGTGATGCCATAAAAAGTGGATATGTCAAAGTGTGTGATGTCATAGATACAGTCATTGTGCAATGTCACACATATAGTGAATGTGATATCATACACAGTAGATGACCTGTCATATATAGTGCATGTGATGTCATCCAAACTAAAGATTTTGTCATAAAGTGTGGATATGATGTCATATATAGTGCATATGTTGGCATACATATGCCCCCTGTGATGACTGACATACTTGTGATGTCTAAGACAGAGTGTGTGTGATAACATATACAGTGGATGTGATGGCAGATAGAATGGGTTTCAAGGCAGATATAGAGCTTCTGTTGTCATACACACAGTGTGTGTGTGACATCACATATAGTGGATATGATGTCATAAACATAGTGTGTGCCATGACATACAAGAGTGTGTTATGATGTCATCAAGTGTGTATGTGATGTCATAATACAGTGCCTATGTGTCTACATGCATTGGGTGTGATTTCATACAGACATAGGCTGTGATATCATCAATCAAGTGGGTGTGATGACACAGATACAGTGGGTGTGATGTCGGATACAGTGGTTGTGTTGTCATTCATACAGCAAGTGTGATGACATATATAGTGAGTATGATGTCATAAACATAGTAGGTGTCTTGTCATAGATACAGTGTGGATGAAATGTCACAAGTAAATGTATGTGATGTCCTATCCAGGGGGATGTGATGTCATGAATACAGTCTTGTGATGTCAAAAAGAGTGGGTGTGATGTCATATAAATTCACATGATGTCATACCTATAGTGGATTTGATGTCACACATATAGTAGGTGTGGTATAATCAATACACTGTAAGTAATGACGCAGCGACAGTGGATGCGATGTGAGGTATACTGGTTGTGATGACATCAATACAGTGGGTGTGATGTCACAGAGTGGTGTGATATCCTAAAGAGTGGATGTGGTGTCATATGTAGTTCATACGTTGTCATATATATTGCGGCTCTGATATCATACATGCAATGGGGGTTATATGATCGATAACCTGTGTGGGATGACACAGATACAGTGGGGTGTGATGTCAGACAGAGTGGCTGTGAAGTTACACAAATGATTGTGTGTTGTCATCACACTGTGTGTGATGCCATATAAATTGAATATGCTATAAATATAGAGTGTGTGATGTCATAGATACAGTCATTGTGCAATGCCACACATATAGTGAATGTGAATATCATACACAGTAGATGACATGTCATATATAGGGGCATGTGATGTCATGAATACAGTGCGTGTGATGTCATCCAAACTAAAGATTTTGTTCATAAAGTGTGGGATATGATGACATATATAGTGCATATGATGGCATACACATTGCCCCCTGTGATGTTTGACACAGTTGTTGTGATGTCTACGACAGAGTGGGTGTGATGACCTATACAGTGGATGTGATGGCAGATAGAATGGGTTTCAAGCCAGATATATTGATAGAGCTTGGGTTGTCATACACACAGTGGGTGTGATGTCAGACAGAGTGGCTGTGAAGTTACACAATGATTGGTGTTGTCATCACACTGTGTGTGAAGCCATATAAAGTGGATATGCCATAAATATATAGAGTGCGTGATGTCGTAGGTACAGTCATTGTGCAATGCCACACATATGTGAATGTGATATCATACACAGTAGATGACATGTCATATATATGGCATGTAATGTCATGAATACTGTGCGTGTGATGTCATCCAAACTAAAGATTTTGTCATAAAGTGTGGATATGATGTCATATATAGTGCATATGATGGCATACATATGCCCACCCTGTGATGTCTGACACAGTTGTTGTGATGTCTACGACAGAGTGGGTGTGATGACATATAGAGTGGTTTATGATGGCAGATAGAATGGGTTTCAAGCCAGATATAGAGCCTGGGTTGTCATACACACAGTGGGTGTGACATCATATATAGTGGATATGATGTCATAAACATAGTGGGTGCCATGATATACAAAGTGTGGTATGATGTCATCAAGTGTGGATGTGATGTCATATACAGTGCCTATGGTGTCATCCATACAGTGGATGTGATTTCATACAGACATAGGCTGTGATCATATCATCAATCAAGTGGGTGTGATAACACAGATAGAGTGGGTGTGATGTCGGAAACAGTGGTTGCGTTGTCATTCATACATCAAGTGTGATGTCATATATAGTGAGTATGATGTCATAAACATTGTAGGTGTCTTGTCATAGATACAGTGACTGTGATGTCACAAGTAAAATGTATGTTTGTGTCCTATCCAGTGGGTGTGATGTCATGAATAGAGTGGGTGTGTGTCATGAATACCATCTTGGATGTCATAAAGTGTGAGTGTGATGTCATATAGAATTCACATGATGTCATACATAGAGTGGGGTTTGATGTCACACATATAGTAGGTTTGGTACAATCCATACACTGTAAGTAATGAGGCAGCTACAGCGGATGAGATGTGAGATATACTGGGTGTGATGACATGAATACAGTGGCTGTGATGTCATAGAGTGGTGTGATATCAAAAAGAGTGGATGTGATGTCATATGTAGTTCATATGATGATGTCATACATATGGTGGCTGTGATATCATACATATGGTGGGGTTATATGATCGATAATCTGGGTGTGATGAACAGATACATTGGATGTGCTGTCAGATACTACACTGGGTGTGATGTGAGATATAGTAGCTCTGATGTCATAAATAGAGTGTTGTGATGTCATAAACTGTGGGTGTGATGTTGTCAATACAGTGGGTGTGATGACACAGCTTCGTTGTTCTGATGTCCCATGTATAGTGTACATGTTGCCATACATGATGGAGATGTGGTTTCATATAGAGAGGATTTGATGTCCTAAGAACAGAAGTGTAACGACATAAGGAGTGGATGTGATTATTATATATACAGTGCATAAAAATCTATGCCACACATAGAGTGGGTGTGATGTCATATAAATGGGTGTGATATCGGAGGAGAGGTTGTGATGACAAAGATACAGTGAGTGTGATGTCTGGTACAGTGATTGTGATGTTATGACTGAAGTGGATGGGACATCATAAATACTGTGGTTTGGTGTGATGGAGTGGATGTGTTGTCATCTGTAGTGAAAATGATCTCATACATATGTCGAGGGTGGTGTCATCATCACACAGGTTTGGGATGTCATACATAGTCGATATGATCGCATAAATATAGTGGATAAGATGTCACATGTAACTGGATGTGATGTCACCGATAGAGTGTGTGAGATGACACAGAATCAGTGGACGTGAGGTCAGATATAGTGGATGTGATGTCAGATAGAGTGGACTTGATATCATAAATAAAGTGCTGTGATGTCATAAAGTCTGGGTGTGATGTCATATGTAGTGCATATGATGTCATACATATAGTGGCTGTGATGTCATGCATACACTGGGTCTGATAAAATTGACATATTGGGTGTGATGACACCAATAGAGTGGGTTTGATATTAGACAGAGTAGCTGTGAAGTTACACAATGGTTGTGTTGTCATCACATTGTGTGTGATGCCATAAAAAGTGGATATGTCAAAATGTGTGTGTGATGTCATAGATACAGTCATTGTGCAATGTCACACATATAGTGAATGTGATATCATACACAGTAGATGACCTGTTATATAGTGGCGTGTGATAGTATGTGTGTGATGTCATCCAAAAACTAAAGATTTTGTCATAAAATGTGGATAGGATGTCATATATAGTGCATATGTTGGCATACATATGCCCCCTGTGATGACTGACATACTTGTGTGATGTCTAAGACAGAGTGGGTGTGATAACATATTCAGTGGATGTGATGGCAGATAGAATGGGTTTCAAGGCAGATATAGAGCTTCTGTTGTCATACACACAGTGTGTGTGACATCATATATAGTGGATATGATGTCATAAACATAGTGCGTGCCATGACATACAAAGAGTGTTATGATGTCAACAAGTGTGTATGTGATGTCATATACAGTGCCTATGGTGTCTACATGCAGTGGGAGTGATTTCATACAGACATAGGCTGTGATATCATCAATCAAGTGGGTGTGATGACACAGATACAGTGGGTGTGATGTCGGATACAGTGGTTGCGTTGTCATTTATACAGCAAGTGTGATGTCATATATAGTGAGTATGATGTCATAAACGTAGTAGGTGTCTTGTCATAGATACAGTGGATGAAATGTCACAAGTAAAATGTATGTGATGTCCTATCCAGTGGGTGTGATGTCATGAATAGAGTGGGTGTGGTGTCATGAATACAGTCTTTTGATGTCATAAAGAGTGGGTGTGATGTCATATAGAATTCACATGATGTCATACATAGAGTGGGTTTGATGTCACACATATAGTAGGTTTGGTACAATCCATACACTGTAAGTGATGAGGCACCTACAGTGGATGCGATGTGAGATATACTGGGTGTGATGACATGAATACAGTGGCTGTTATGTCATAGAGTTGTGTGATATCAAAAAGAGTGGATGTGATGTCATATGTAGTTCATATGATGTCATACATATTGTGGCTGTGATATCATACATATGATGGCGGTTATATGATCGATAATCTGGGTGTGATGAACAGATACATTGGATGTGCTGTCAGATACATCGGGTGTGATGTGAGATATAGTAGCTCTGATGTCATAAATAGAGTGTTGTGATGTCATAAACTGTGGGTGTGATGTTGTCAATACAGTGGTTGTGATGACGCAGCTTAGTTGTTCTGATGTCACATGTATAGTGTACATGTTGCTAAACATGATGGATGTGGTTTCATATAGAGAGGATTTGATGTCATAAGTACAGAAGTGTGACGACATAAGGAGTGGATGTGATGTTATATATACAGTGCATAAAATGTCACACATAGAGTGGATGTGATGTCATATAAAATGGGTGTGATATCGGTGGAGAGGTTGTGTTGACAAAGATACAGTGGGTGCGATATCTCGTGCAGTGTGTGTGATGTCATGCCTGAAGTGAATGTGACATCATAAATACGGTGGTTTGGTGTGAAAGAGTGGATGTGTTGTCATCTGTAGTGCAAATGATGTCACACATATGCCGAGGGTGGTGTCATCATCACACAGTGTTGCGATGTCATATATAGTGTCTATGATGTCATAAATATAGTGGATAAGATGTCACACGTATACTGGATGTGATATCACCGATAGAGTGTGTGTGATGACACAGATACTGTGGACGTGAGGTCACATATAGTGGATATGTGATGTCAGATAGAGTGGACTTGATGTCATAAATAAAGTGCTGTGATGTCATAAAGACTGGATCAAATGTCATATGTAGTGCATATGATGTCATACATATAGTGGCTGTGATGTCATGCATACACTGGGTCTGATAAAATTGACATATTGGGTGTGATGAGACAGATACAGTGGGTGTGATGTCAGACAGAGTGGCTGTGAAGTTTACACAATTGTTGTGTTGTCATCACACTGGGTGTGATGCCATAAAAAAGTGAATATGTCATAAATATAGAGTGTGTGATGTCATAGATACAGTCATTGTGCAATGCCACACATATAGTGAATGTGATATCATACACAGTAGATGACATGTCATATATAGGGCGTGTGATGTCATGAATACAGTGCGTGTGATGACATCCAAACTAAAGATTTTGTCATAAAGTGTGGATATGATGTCATATATAGTGCATATGATGGCATACATATGCCCCCTGTGATGTCTGACACAGATGTTGTGATGTCTACGACAGAGTGGGTGTGATGACATATACAGTGGATGTGATGGCAGATAGAATGGGTTTCAAGCCAAATATAGAGCTTGTGTTGTCATACACACAGTGTGTGTGACATCATATATAGTGGATATGATGTCATAAACATAGTGGGTGCCTTGACCTACAAAGAGTGTTATGATGTCATCAAGTGTGTATGTGATGTCATATACAGTGCCTATGGTGTCTACATGCAGTGGGTGTGATTTCATACAGACATAGTCTGTGATATCATCAATCAAGTGGGTGTGATGACACAGATACAGTGGGTGTGATGTCGGATACAGTGTTTGCATTGTCATTCATACAGCAAGTCTAATGTCATATATGCTGAGTATGATGTCATAAACATAGCAGGTGTCTTGTCATAGATACAATGGCTGTAATGTCACAAGGAAAATGTATATGATGTCATATACAGTGGATGTGATGTCATGATTAAAGTGGGTGTGATGTCATGAATACAGTCGTGATGTCATAAAGAGTGGGCATGATGTCATATAGAGTTCAAATGATGTCATACGTATAGTGGGTTTGATGTCACACATATAGTAGGTGTGGTATAATCAATACACCGTAAGTAATGATGCAGCGACAGTGGATGCGATGTCAGGTATACTGTGTGTGATGACATGAATACAGTGTGTGTGATGTAATAGTGTGGTGTGATATCCTTAAGAGTGGATATGGTGTCATATGTAGTTCATATGTTGTCAGACATATTGTGGGTGTGATAGCATACATACAATGGGCGTTATATGATCGATTAACTGTGTGTGATGACACAGATACTGTGGATGTGCTGTCAGATATAAAGGGTGTGATGTGAAATATAGTAGCTTTGATGTCATGAATAAAGTTTTGTGATGTCAAAGAGTGTGGGTGTGATGTCGTATACAGTGCATATTGTTCCATACATATAGTATTTGTGATGTCCTACATTCAGTATTTGTTCTGTCTTCGATACAGTGGGTGTGATCACATAGATTGGGATATGGAGGGTGTGATGTTAGATATAGTGGTTGTATTGTGTGTTTGATGTCAAATCTAGTGGATATGAATTCACAAACATACTGAGTGTGATGTTACAGATATACTGGCTGTGATGACACAGGTATACATGGTGAGATGTCATAAACCGTAGATGTGTTGTCATATACAGGAGATCTGATGTCTTGAGTGCAGTGGTTGTGATGTCATAAGTACTGAGGATTGATATCATAAAGTGTGACTGTGATGTCATGTAGAGTGTGTATGATGTCATACATATGCCAAGTTGGATGACTTCCATATTTGTTGTGATGTCATCAATAGAGGGGCTGTGATGACAAATGTAGTGGTTGCGATGTCAGAGTTAGTGGACTCGATACCATAAATATAATGCTGTGATGTCATAAAGAGTGGATGTGATGTCATATGTAGTGCATATGATATCATACATAGAGTGTCTGAGATATCATTGATACACTGGTTTTGATAAAATTGATACATTGGGTGTGATGTCAGACATAGTGGCTGTGAAGTTCCACAACGATTGTTTTGTCATAACATTGTCTGCGATGCCATATAAAGTGGATATGTCATAACCATAGAGTGTGTGATGTCATAGATACAGTCATTGTGCAATGTCACACATATAGTGAATGGGATATCATGCACAGTAGATGACATGTCATATATAGTGCATGTGATGTCATGAATAGAGTGCATGTGATGTCATAAATAGTAAGGATTATTGTCCTAAAGTGTGGATATGATGCCATGTATAGTGCACATGAATGCATACATATGCCATCTGTAATGTTTTACATAGTTGTTGTGATGTCTACGACAGAGTGGGTGTGATGACGTATACAGTGGATGTGCTGGCAGATAGATTGAGTTCAAGTCAAATATAGAGTTTGTGTTGTCATACACACAGTGTGTGTAACATCATATATAGTGGATATGATGTCATAAACATAGTGTGTGCCATGACATACACACAAAGGTATGATGTCATCAAGAGTGGATGTGATGAAATACACAGTGACTATGGTGTCCTACATGCAGTGGGTGTGATTTCATACATACATAGGCTGTGATATCATCAATGAAGTGGGTGAAATTACACAGATAAAGTGGGTGATGTGGGATACAGCTGTTGTGTTGTCATTCATACAGCATGTGAGATGACATCTATATGGAGTATGATGTCATAAACATAGTAGGTATTTTGTCATAGATAAAGTGGCTGTGATGTCACAAGTAGAGTGTATGTGATGTCAAATACAGTGGGTGTGATGTCATGAATAGAGTGGATGTGATGTCATGAATACAGTCTTGTGATGTCACAAAGAGTGGGTGTGATGTCCTATAGGATTCACATGATGTCACACATATAGTGGGTTTGATGTCACACATATAGTAGGTTTGGTACAATCAATACACTGTAAGTAATGAGGCAGCTACAGTGGATGCGATGTGAGATATACTGGGTATGATGACATGAATACAGTGGCTGTGATGTCATAGAGTGATGTGATATCAAAAAGAGTGGATGTGATGTCATATGGAGTTCATATGATGTCATACATATTTTGGCTGTGATATCATACATACGATGGGGGTTATATGATCGATAATCTGGGTGTGATGACACAGATACAGTGGATGTGCTGTCAGATATAATGGGTGTGATGTGAGATATAGTAGCTCTGATGTCATAAATAGAGTGTTGTGATGTCATAAACTGTGGGTGTGATGTCAATACAGTGGGTGTGATGACACAGCTTAGTGGTTCTGATGTCACATGTATAGTGTACATGTTGCCATACATGATGGATGTGGTTTCATATAGAGAGGTTTTGATGTCATAAGTACAGAAGTGTGATGACATAAGGAGTGGATGTGATGTTATATATATAGTGCATAAGATGTCACGCATAGAGTGGGTGTGATGTCATATAAAATGGGTGTGATATCGGTGGTGGAGAGGTTGTGATGACAAAGGTACAGTGGGAGCGGTGTCTGATACAGTGGGTGTGATGTCATGACTGAATTGGATGTGATGTCATAAATACTGTGGTTTGGTGTGATAGAGTGCATGTGATGTCGTCTATAGTGCAAATGATGTAATACATATGCCGAGTGTGGTGTCATCATCACACAGTGTTGTGATGTCATACATAGTGGATATGATGTCATAAATATAGTGGATATGATGTCACACGTATCCTGGATGTGATATCATACATATAGTGGCTGTGATATCATTGATAGTGTGGGTGTGATGACACAGATACAATGGACGTGAGGCTGTCTCCCCAGCCCCATGGGGCTGGGAGCAGTGAAAGAATCAACCTAATCCATCCTTTGCATAGTCTTGATACCCAAGGGTTCTGTGAAGAATACAAAGAATGACATTTCAAACTGGCAAACTCTGCAGGTAGCAGCTACTTATGCTGCAGTGCCTGTCTGTCTCCCAAAGCTTACGAAAAAGGCAAGGTGTGCTCATGTGCCTGGTCATGCTGGGGAATGTTCCTGCATTTGAGAAGGACAGAAAGGTCTTTGTAGCTGGGCATCTAAGGGCTGTAGGCCCCATCTCTTCTGTGCCTGGGAATCCACCCCGTTCTGTTTTTCATATTCTGTGCATCCTCACTGACCACTTCCAGTTGCTTTCTTCCAGCTTTTCCTTTCTGGCAGGGATCCAGGGTGCAGCAGCTTGATTCCACTTACAGCTTGCTTGCTCGGTGAGATCCTTCAGCTCGTTTCCCTGGCTTCCATGCTTCTGCTGTCCCACAGTCTAAGAACTTTACACAAGTTCTTTCACATTTTTGGTGTCCATTCTTCCGTCTCCCAGCCCAACCAGTTCTGATAGCTCACACACAGACACACACACACACACACACACACACACACACACACACACCTTAAAGGAGACTTGCACAAATACAGAACTATAGGTCTACTTATCCAGATTAATGGAATTTGTAACCACCCCTCTTTTTTTGTCCTGGTCACTTTCTTTCATTCGCTCTTCAATCAAGTCAATGTCCACTTCGACCTCTATGACTTATCCTGGAAGCTTATACAGTCCTTGGATTTTCTCGCGAGGGGAACCGACCTGTAAAGAGGTGGGCGGGTTTGGACGTTCTCCCCATGGAGAGCTGAGTGATGTGCCCCTGTGTTCTGTGTTCTCCCATCATGTTGGACAGGTTCACAGTGCCCATCACTTTGGCATGCTTCCTTTCTCTGGGCTTTCCTTGCAGGAACCACACAGAGATGGCCAAGGATTTTGCACTTGGCTGACTTCAGTTCAGTTCAGTTCAGTCACTCAGTCATGTCCCACTCTTTGCGACCCCAAGGACTTGTCACACTCCAGGCTTCCCTGAACATCACCAAGTCCTGGAGCTTACTGAAACTCATGTCCAATGAGTCAGTGATGCCATCTAACCATCTCATCCTCTGTCACCTATCCCCTTGTACCTTTGATCTTTCCCAGCATCAGGGTCTTTTCCAATGAGTCAGTTCTTCGCATCATGTGGTCAGATATTGGAGTTTCAGCTTCAGCTTCAGCTTCAGTCCTTCCATTGAATAGTCAGGACTGATATCCTTTAGGTTTGACTGATTTGATCTCCTTATAGTCTGAGGGACTCTCAAGAGTCTTCTCCAACAACACAGTTGAAAAGCATCAATTCTTCAGCACTCACCTTTCTTTATAGTCCAACTCTCATGTCTATACATGACTAATGGAAAAACCATAGCTTTGACTAGATGGACTTTTGTCAGCAAAGTAATATTTCTGCCTTTAAATATGCTGTCAAGGTTGCTCATAGCTTTTCTTCCAAGGAGCAAGAGTCTTTTGATTTCATGGCTGCAGTCACAATCTCTAGTGATTTTGGAGCCCCTCAGAATAAAGTCTGTCATTGTTTCCATTGTTTCCCCATCTATTTGCCATGAAGTGATGGGACCGGATGCTGTGATGTTAGTTTTTGGAATGCTGATTTTTAGGCCAACTTTTTCACTTGCCTCTTTCACTTTTATCAAGAGGCATTTCAGTTCTTCTTCGCTTTCTGCCATAAGGGTGTGTCATCTGCATATCTGAGGTTGTTGATATTTCTACTGACTATCTTGATTGTAGCTTGTGCTTCATCCAGCCTGGAATTTCGCATTATGCACTCTGCACATAATTTAAATAAACAGGATGACAATATACAGCATTGGCACACTCCATTCCCAATTCAGAACCAAACAGTATGAAAAGGCAAAAAAGATATGACACTGCACAATGAACTCCCCCGGTCAGTAGGTGCCCAATATGCTACTGGAGAAGAGTGGAGAAATAGCTCCAGAAAGAATAAAGAGACAGAGCCAAAGCAAAATGTAACTGATGATGGAAGGAAAATCTGATGCTGTGAAGAACAATACTGCATAGGAACTTGGAATCTTAGGTCCATGAATCAAGGTAATTTGGAAGTGGTCAAACAGATGATGGCAAGAGTGATCATTGACATTATAGGAATCAGTGAACTAAAATGGACTTGATTTGGTGGATTTAATTCAGATGACCACTATATCTACTACTATGGGCAAGAATCTCTTAGAAGAAATGGCGTTGCCCTCATAATCAACAAAAGACTCTGAAATGCAGTAATTGTGTGCAATCTCAAAAATGACAGAAAGAGCTCTGCACATTTCCAAGGCAAACCGTTCAATATCACAGTAATCCAAGTCTATGCCCCAACCAGGAATGCTGAAGAAGCTGAAGTTAAATAGTTCTATGAAGACCTACAAGACCTTTTAGAACTAACACCAAAAAAAAGATGTCTTTTACATCATAGGGGCTAGAATGCTAAAGTAGGAAATCAAGAGATACCTGGAGTAAAAGGCAAAATTTGGCCTGGGAGTACAAAATGAAGCAGGGCAAAGCCTAACAGAGTATTGCCAAGAGAACACACTGGTCATAGCATACACCCTCTTCCAACAACACAAGAGAAGCCTCTACACATGGACATCACCAGTTGGTCAACACCGAAATCAGATTGATTATATTGTTTGCAGCCAAAGATGGAGAAGCTCTATAGAGTCAGCAAAAAGAAGACCAAGAGCTGACTGTGGCTCAGATCATGAACTCTTTACTGCAAAATTCAGATTTCAATTGAAGAAAGTAGGGAAAACCACCAGGCCATTTAGGTCTGACCTAAATGAAATCCCTTACGATTATACAGTGGAAGTGACAAATAGATTCAAGGGATTAGATCTGATAGACAAAGTGCCTGAAGAACTATGGATGGAGGTTCATGACATTGTTCAGGGGGCAGTGATCAAGACTATCCCCAAGAAAAGGAAATGCAAAAAGGTAAAATGGTTGTCTGAGGAGGCCTTTCAAATAGCTGAGAATCTAAGAAAAGCTAAAGGCAAAGGAGAAAAGAAAAGCTATACCCATTTGAATAGAGTTCCAAAGAATTAGCACAGAGATATAAGAAAGCCTTCCTCAGTGATCAATGCAAAAAATAGAGGAAAACTATAGAATGGAAAAGACTATAGATATCTTCAAGAAAATTAGAGATATGAAGGGATTATTTCATGCAAAGATGGGCACAATAAAGGGCGGACATGGTATGGACCTAACAGAAGCAGAAGATATTTATAAGAAGTGGCAAGAATATACAGAAGGACTATAAAGAAAGATCATCATGACCTAGATAACCACAATAGTGTGATCACTCTCCTAGAGCCAGACATCCTGGAATGCGAAGTCAAGTGGGCCTTGGGAAGCATCGCTACCAACAAAGCTATTGGAGCTTATGGAATTCCAACTGAGCTATTTCAAATCCTTAAAGATGATGTTGTGAAAGTGCTGCACTCAATATGCCAGCAAATTTGGAAAACTCAGCAGTGGCCACAGGACTGGAAAAGGTCAGTTTTCATTCCAATCCCAAAGAAAGGCCATGCCAAAGAACATTCAAACGACCACACAGTTACACTCATCTCACACACTAGGAAAGTAATGCTCAAAATTCTCGAAATCAGGCTTCAACAGTTTGTGAACCATGAAGTTCCAGATGTTCAGGCTAGATTAAGAAAATGCAGAGGAACCAGAGAAATAAAATTGCCAACAACGGTTGGATCATCAAAAAAGCAAGAGAGTTCCCAGAAAACATCTAGTTCTGCTTTATTGACTACTGCAATGTCTTTGATTGTGTGAATCACAGCAAAATGTGGAAACTTCTTAAAGAGGTGGGAATAGCAGACCACCTTACCTGTCTCCTGAGAAATCTGTGTGCAGGTGAAGAAGCACCAGTTCATCTCACACACCACTATATTTGTCATCACAGCCACTGTATATGTGTCGTCACACCCGCTGTATCAATGACATCCAACAAGTATGGAAGTCATCACACTTGGCATACGTATGACATCATACACACTCTACATGACATCACATGCACTGTATTCATGACATCACACACACTATATATGACATGTCATCTACTGTGTATGATATCACATTCATTATATGTGTGACATTGCACAATGACTGTATCTATGACATCACACACACTATATTTTTTGACATCATCCACTTTTATGGCATGACACACAGTGTGATGACAACACAACCATTGTGTAACTTCACAGCCACTCTGTCTGACATCACACCCACTGTATCTGTGTCGTCACACCCAATATATCAACTTTATCAGACCCAGTGTATGCATGACATCACAGCCAGTATATGTATGACATCATATGCACTACATATGACATCACATCCAGTATTTATGACATCACAGCACTTTATTTATGACATCAAGTCCACTCTATCTGACATCACATCAACTATATGTGACCTCACGTCCACTGTATCTGTGTCATCACACACACATCTATCGGTGATATCACATCCAGTATACGTGTGACATCTTATCCACTCATATTTATTACATCATATACACTATGTATGATACCAGAACACTGTGTGATGATGACACCACCACTCGGCAATGTATGACATCATTTGCACTATACATAACATGCATAATCCACACTTTATGACAAACAATCCTTAGTATTTATGACATCACATCACTGTATTCATGAACATCATCACATGCACTATATATGACATGTAACATCTACTGTGCATGATAATCACATTCACTATATGTGTGAAATCAGCACAATGACTGTATCAGATGACATCACACACTCTATGGTTGTGACATATCCACTTTATATGGCATCACACACAATGTTTTGACAACACAATCATTGTGTAACTTCATAGCCACTATGTCTGACATCACACATCCACTCCTTATGTCGTCACACTTCTGTACTTATGACATCAAATCCTCTCTATATGAAACCACATCCATCATGTATGGCAACATGTACACTATACATGTGACATCAGAACAACTAAGCTGTGTCATCACACCCACTGTATTGACAACATCACACCCACAGTTTATGACATCACAACACTCTATTTATGACATCAGAGCTACTATATCTCACATCACACCCATTATATCTGACAGCACATCCACTGTATCTGTTCATCACACCCAGATTATCGATCATATAACCCCCATCATATGTATGATATCACAGCCACCATATGTATGACATCATATGAACTACATATGACATCACATCCACTCTTTTTGATATCACACCACTCTATGACATCACAGCCACTGTATTCATGTCATCACACCCAGTATATCTCACATCGCATCCACTGTAGCTGCCTCATTACTTACAGTGTATGGATTGTACCAAACCTACTATATGTGTGACATCAAACCCACTCTATGTATGACATCATGTGAATTCTATATGACATCACACCCACTCTTTATGACATCACAAGACTGTATTCATGACACCACACCCACTCTATTCATGACATCACACCCACTGGATAGGACATCACATACATTTTACTTGTGACATCACAGTCACTGTATCTATGACAAGACACCTACAATGTTTATGACATCATACTCACTATATATGACATCACACTTGCTGTATGAATGACAACGCAACCACTGTTTCCGACATCACACCCACTGTATCTGTGTCATCACACCCACTTGATTGATGATATCACAGCCTATGTCTGTATGAAATCACATCCACTGCATGGATGACACCATAGGCACTGTATATGACATCACATCCACACTTGATGACATCATAACACTCTTCGTATATCATGGCACCCACTATGTTTATGACATCATATCCACTATATATGATGTCACGCACCCTGTGTGTATGACAACACAAGCTCTATATCTGCCTTGAAACCCATTCTATCTGCCATCACATCCACTCTATATGTCATCACACCCACTCTGTCGTAGACATCACAACAACTGTGTCAGACATCACAGGGGGCATGTGTATGCCATCATATGCACTATATATGACATCATATCCACACTTTATGACAAAATCTTTAGTTTGGATGACATCACACACACTGTATTCATGACATCACACGCCCTATATATGACATGTCATCTACTGTGTATGATATCACATTCACTATATGTGTGGCATTGCACAATGACTGTATCTATGACATCACACACTCTATATTTATGGCATATCCACTTTATATGGCATCACACTCAGTGTGATGACAACACAATCATTGTGTTACTTCACAGCCACTCTGTCTGACATCACACCCACTGTATATATGCAATACATAGTACATCACAGCCAGTCTTTATGTAGTCACAGCACTTTATTTAAGAATAGTCCAATCCACTCTACCTGACATACATACTCTTTTCTGACCTCATGTCCACTGAGTCGGTTTCATCTCACACACTCTATTGGTGACAACACCTCAAGTATAGCATGTGACAGCTTATTCACTATAGTTATGACTTCATATCCACTAGTAATAACATCCCAACACTGAGTATTATGACACCACCCTCGCAAGATTATAGATCATTTTCACGACAGATGCCACACATCCTCTCTAACGACACCAAACAACATATGTTATAGAGGTCCCCCTACTCTTCACAGTAACATCACTCTCACTAAACCCAACATCACACCCACTGTATCTTTGTCATCACAACCTCTCCACCAGTATAGCACACCCATGGTGTATGACGATCACACCCTCTCTATTGACATTTTATGCACTGTAATTTAACGATCACAATCCACCCCTAGAGTTGTCACACTTCGGTAAGTTAGGACATCAATCACTCTCAGATAAACCACTATACCACCATTATGGCAACGATGTAACACTAAAAATGTGACTTCAAACAACTAAGCTTGACACTCACCACACTTGTATTACAACATCACACCCACAGTTTGATTACAGCACAACGACATCTAATTATACATCAGAGCTACTATAATTCTCACATCACACCATTGTATCTACAGCACATCCACTGTATCTGTTTCATCACACCCCAATATCGATCATATAACCCCGCAGACATATGTAGGTATCACACCAGCCGATATGTATACACTTATGAACTACATATGACATCACATACCCACTCTTTTTATATCACACCACTCTAATGAATCCCACAAGCCACTGTATTCATGTCATCACACCCATTATAGTCTCACATTCGCACTCCGCTGTAGGCTCCTCATTACTTACAGTGTTATGGATTGTACCAGAACTACTATATTGTTTACATCAAACCCACTCTAAGTATGACATCATGTGAATTCTAAATAATCACACCCACTCCTTTTATGACAACACAAACTGCTAGTTACAGTGACACCACACCCACTCTATTCCATGACATTCACACCCAGCTGGATAGGACATCACATACATTTTACTTGTACATCCACAGTCACTGTATCTAGTGACAAGACACCTACAATGTTTATACATCATAACTCACTTATATTGAACATGCAACACTTGCTTGTATGAATGACCAACGCAACCACTGTTTCCCGACGATCACACCCACTGTATACTGTGTCATCACAACCTCTTGATTGATATAATCACAGCCTATGTCCGTGTATGGAAATCACATCCACTCATGGATGACACCATCGCACTGTATATGACATCACATCCACACTATGAATGACATCAGACCACTCTTTGTGTTATATCATGGCACCACACTATTTAATGACATCATATCCACTATATATATTGTCACACACATTGTGTAATGACAACAGAAAGCTCTATATTATGCCTTGAAACCCATTCTATCTGCCATCACATCCACTCTATATTGTTCATCACACCCACTCTGTCGTAGACATCACAACAGACTGTGTCAGACATCACACACATGGGCATATGTATGCCATCAGATGCACTATATATGTCATCATATCCCACACTTTATTACGACAAAATCTTTAGTTTGGATGACATCACACACACTGTATTATCATGACAATGCACACCCTATATATACATTCATCTACTGTGTATTGATTATCACATTCACTATATGTTGGCATTGCACAATGGACTGTACATATGACATCACACACTCTATATTTATGGCATATCCACTTTATAATATGCTTCACACACATGTGATGACAACACAATCATGTGTAACTTCACACCACTCTGTCTGACATCACACCCACTGTATCTGTGTCATCACACCCAATATATCAATTTTATCAGACCCATGTATGCATGGACATCACAGCCACTATATGTATACGTCAACAAAAAAAATAAAAAACAATTAAAAATAGGCACTACATATGACATCACACCCGAGTCTTTATGACATCACAGCACTTTTTATGATATCAATCCACTCTATCTGACATTACATCCACTATATCTGACTCATTCCAACTGATTCTGTGTTCATCACACACACTCTATTGGTACATCACTCTCAGTATACGATGTCGACATCTTATCCACTATATTATGATATCATATCCACTATGTAGTGACTTCCCAACACTGTGTGATGATGACACCACCCTCGCATAGTTATGACATCATTTGCACTTACAGATACAACACATCCACTCTATCACACCAAACCACAGTATTTATGATGTCCCATCCACTATCAGGCATAACATCACACGCACTGTACCAGACATCACACCCACTGTATCTTTGTCATCACAATCCTCTCCACTGATATCACACCCACTGTCTGTATACATCACACCCACTCTATGTGTTGACATCATTTATGCACTTATATATAAACATTCAACATCCACCCCTTATTCCCTCATCACTCTCTGGAATAGACATCAAATCCCTCTCTATAGAAACCACATCCATCATTAATCAACCAGGACACTATACAGTGACATCAAACAACTAAGCTGTGTCATCTCACCCACTGTATTGGACAAACATCACACCCACAGTTTGTATACATCGACAACAGCTCTATGTATGACATCAGAGCTACGTATATCTCACATCACACCCATTTATCTGACAGCACATCCACTGTATCTTTCATCACACACCAGAGTGGATCGATCAGTATAACCCCCATCATATGTATGGTATCACACCCCCCACTATGTAGACAATCATGATGAATCTACATATGACAGCACATCCAAACTGCTTTTGATATCACACCACTCTATGACATCACGAGCCACGTATTCAATTCATCACACCCATAATGCTCCAACATCGCATCGCTGTCTACTGCGCTCCACATTACTTACAGTGTAAGATTTACCAACTACTATATGTTGACATCAAACCCACTCGTATTTATGACATCATGTGAATTCTAAATGAATTCACACCCACTCTTTATACATCACAAACTGTATTGCATACACCACACCCACTCTATTCATGACATCACACCCCACTGATTAGGACATCACATACATTTTATCTTGTGACATCACAGTACACTGTAACTATACAAGACAACCTACAATTGTTATGACATCATACTCACTCTATAGGACATCACACTTCTGTATGAATACACACGCAACCACTGTTCCGACATCACACCCACTTATCTGCGTCATCACACCCACTTGATTGTATATGTCACATGCCTATGTCTGTATGAAATCACAATCCAACTGCATGGAAGACACCATAGCACTGTATATGAAATCACATCCACACTTGATGACATCATACCACTCTTTGTTTATCAATGGCTTCACACTATGTTTATGACATCATATCCACTATATATGATGTCACACACATTGTGTGTAGTACTAACAAACTCTATATCTGCCTTGATACCCATCTTCTATCTGCCATCACATCCACTCTATAGGTCCATCACACCCACTCCTGTCGTAGACATCACAACAACTTTCACCAGAACACAGCCATGTGTTATCCATCATATGCACTATATATGTCATCATATCCACATCTTTATTCAAAATCTTTAGTTTGGATGACATCACACACATCGTTATATTCATGACATCTACACTCCCTAGTGATATGTACATGTACCCCCCCCCCACCCCATCTACTGTGATATTTTCACATTCTCTAATATGTTGGCATTGCCACAATGACTGTATCTATACATCACACACTCTATATTTTAAGGCATATCCAATTTATATGGCATCACACACATTGTATACAACACAGATCATTGTGTAACTTCACATCCACTCTGTCAGAACATCACACCCACTGTATCTCGTGGTCATCACACCCAATATATCAATTTTATCAGACCCATTGTAATGCATGACATCACCACCACTATATATTATGACATCATATGCACTACATAAGACATCACAGCCCAGTCTTTATGACATCAAGAGCACTTTTTTATTATATGCAAAAGTCCAACTCTATCTGAACTTTACATCCTCTAATATCTTACCTCCAGGTCCACTGATTCCTGTGTCATCTCACACACTCTATGGTGACATCACCATTCCATTTTATACATGTACATCTTATCCACTATATTTATACATCATATCCACCTATGTATGACATCCCCAACACTGAGTTATGATGACAACCACCCTCGCGCAGTATAGTAATCATTTCACTACAGATGACTAGCTACATCCACTCTAGCTCACACAAACCACAGTATTTATTATGTCCCATCCACTTCAGCATAACATCACACTCACTGTACCAACATCACACCCACGGGTATCTTTTCCATCACAACCTCCCCACCGATATCACACCCATCTGTATGACATCACAGCTCACTCTAGTGTGACAGTTTATCAACTGTATAATAAACATCACATCCACCCCTTATGTCGCACAACTTCTGTAAATAGGACATCAAATCCTCTCTATATGAAACCACATCCAACATGTATGCTACATTACACTATACATGTACATCAGAAACAACTAACTGTGTCATCTCACCCACCTGTATTGTACAACATCACACCCACAGTTTATGACATCACAACACTCTAGTTTAATGACATCAAGAGCTACTATATCTTCACAACTCACCCATTTATCTGAACAGCACATCCACTGTATCTGTTCCATCACACCCAGATTATCGATCAATCATCACCCCATCATATGTATGGTATCACAGCCACCATATGGTATGTACACTGATGATACTACATATGACATCACATCCACTCTTTTTGATATCACACCACTCTATGACATCACAGCCACTGTATTCATGCATCACACCCATTATATCTCAACATCGGCATCCGCCTGTAAGCGCCTCATTACTTACAGTTATGGATTGTAACCAAGACCTCAATAAGATGTGACCATCAAACCCACTCTACTGTATACCATCATGTGAATTCTAATGAATCACACCCACGCTTTTATGACATCACTAAACTGTATTCATGACACCACACCCACTCTAAACATGTACATCACACCCACTTGATAGGACATCCACATACATAGTCAACTTGTGACATCACAGCACTGTATCTATGACAAGACACCTATCAATGTTTAATGACATTCATAGCTGCACTATATATGACATCTCACTTGCCTAGTATGAATGACAACGCAACCACGGTTTCCGACATCACGACCCACTGTGATCTGTGTCAATCACACCCACTAATTGAAGATATCACACCTATGTCCGGTATGAAATCAAATCCACTGCATGATGACACCATAGGCACTGTTTACCATCACATCCACACTTGAATGACATCATAACCACTTCGTTGTTTTATCATGGCACACACTATTGTTTATGACATCATATCCACTATATATGATTCACACACATTGTGTTGTATGACCAACAGAATCTCTATATCGCCTTGAAACCCATTCTATCTACCATCACATCCACTCTAGTTGGTCATCACACCCACTCTGTCGGTAGACATCACAACATCTGGTGTCAACATCCAACACGGCATGTGTATGCCATCATATGCACTTATATAAGTCATCATATCCACACTTTATGACAATAATCGTTTAGTTATGGATGAACATCACACACCACTGTAATTCATGACATCAACACAGCCTAATACTATGACAGTCATCGACTCGTTATGAATACACAATTCACTATATTTGGCATTGCACAAAGGACTGTATCTATGACATCACACACTCTATATTTATTGGCATGATCCAATTTATATGTCATCAACACACATGTGATGACAAACAACATCAATGTGTATCTTTCCACAGCCACTCTGTCTACAATCACACCCACGTTGATCTGGTCATCAACACCCAATGTAAATCAATTTTAATTCAGACACTCAGTTAATGCATGACATCACAGCCACTATATGTATGACATCAGATGCACTACATATGACATCACACCATCTTTATGACAACACTACACTTTTTTATGATATCAAGATCCACTCAATCCTACATTCATCCACTATATCTAGACCTCATGTCCACAGATTTCTCGTTCATCTCACACACACTCAATTGGTGACATCACCTCCAGTAACCATGTGACATCTTAGCCACTATATTTTTAGGTACATCATATCCCACTATGTATGACATCCCAACAACTGTGTGATAATGAGCACCACCCTCGCTATATTAATGAGGATCAGTTGCACGTACAATGTCACACTATCCACTCTATCACACCAAACCACATGTATTTATGATGTCCCATCCACTTCACAGAACATCACACCTCACGGTGACCAAGACATCACACCCACGTAATCTTTCCTCACAACCTCTCCACCGATATACACGACCCCATTTATAGACATCACACCCACATCTATGTGACATTTTATGCACTTATATATAACATCACAGCCACCCCTTAATGTCGTCACACTTCCTGTAAATAGGACATCATATCTCCTCTATATGAAACCACATCCTACATGTAGTGCAACATTACCACTATACATTGACATCAGAAACAACTAAGCTGTGTCATCTCACCCACTGTTATGACAACATCCCACCCTCAGTTTATACAGCACAACACTGCTATTTATGACATCAGAGTCTGACTATAACTCACATCACACCCATTATATCTGACAAGCACATCCCACTCGTATCTGTTTGTCATCACACCCAGATGTATCGAGCATATAACCCCCATCATTATCTATGTATCACAGCCACCATATGTATGACATCCATATGAACTACATATGACAACACATCCACTCTCTATGATAGATCAACACTCTATGACATCCACAGCCACTGTATTCATGTCATCACACCATTATATCTCACATGCGGACATCCGCTTACTGCATCATTACTTACAGTGTATGATTAATACCAAACCTACTATATGGTCTGTTACATCAAACCCACTACTATTGTATGACATCCATACTGAATTCTAAATGACACCCACCACTCTTTTATGACATCACAAGACTATATTCATGACACACACCCACTCTAATTCATGACATCACACCCACTGGATAGACATCACATACATCTTACTTGTTATCATCACAGTCCACTGTATCTATGACAAATAACACCTACAATTTTTTGACATCATACTCACTATATATGACATCACACTTGCTGTAGAATGACAACGCAAACCACTGTTTCCGACATCACACCATCTTTCTCTGTGCATCACGACCCACTTGAGTTGATGATATTCACAGCCTAGGTCTGTATGAACTCACATCCACTCATGATGACACCATAGGCACGGTATTGAGACATCACAACCACACTTGATGAATCACATACCAGACTCTTATGTTTATCATGACACACACTAATTATTGGTCGAACATCATATCCACTATATATGATGTCGCCACACATTGTGTGAATGTCAAGGAGAACTCTATATCTGCCTTTAAAACCCAATCAAACTGACATCGCCCATTCCACTCTATATGTCATCACAAGCCCAATCTGTCGTAGACATCACAACAACTGTGTCAGACATCACAGCCGATCATGTTATGCAATCATATGCACTTATAGTAATGTCCATCATTTTCCACACTTTATGACCAAAATCTTTAGTTTGTATGACAGTCACACAAAACACCACAGTAATTCATAACGATCACACCCCTAATAGATGACATGTTCATCTACTGTGTATGATATCACATTCACTTATATGTTCATAGCATCAATGACTGTGTCCTATGACATCACACCCACTCTATATTTAAGGCATATCCAATTTATATGGCATTCACACACAAGTTGATGACCAACAACAATCAATGTGTAACACACACCACTCTTCCTGACATCACACCCACTGTATCTGTTTCATCACACCCAATATATCAATTTTTATCATACGCAGTTGTAGGCATGACATCACAGCCACTATATGTATGACATCATATGCACTACATATGACTTCAACACCCAGTCTTATATGACCATCAACGCACTTGTTTTTATGATATCGAGTCCACTCTATCTGACAATTACATCCGACAAATTATCTGACTCTCATGGCCACTAGATTTCTGGTCCATCTCACACACTCTATGGTGACATCGACCTCCATATACATGTGACATCGTATCCACTATATTTATACATTCAAATCCACCTATGTATGAACATCCTAAAAAACAAAAAAAAAAAAAAAAAAAAACAATGTAGAAGGATACCACCACCTCGGCAGATGTAAAGGAAACATTTGCACTACAGATGACAGCATCATCCACTCTATCACACAAAACCCCAATATTTAATGATACCCCATCCACTTCAGCATATACATCACACGCACTGTAACAGCCACTACACAACTACTGTTAATCTTGTCATCACAACCTCGTCCCCCTATATCACACCCATGTTGTATACACTCCCACCCACTCAAATTCTTTGACATTTATATGCACTGTATAAATAATATCACAGCCACCCCTTATGTCGTCACACTTCCTGTAATTAGGACATCAAATCCTCTCTATATAAACACCACATCCACCATGTAGGCAACATGTACTACTAATAACATGTGGACATCAGAACAACAAAGGCTGTGGCATCTAAAACACCCACTGTATTCCAACATCACACCCTCAGTTTATGACATCCACAAACACTCTATTTATGACTTCAGAGCTACTATATCTCACATCACACCCATTGTATCTTGACAGCCACAGTCCACGGTAGCGTTACATCACACCCAAATGTATCGATCAAATAACCCCCATCTATGTATGGTATCACTAGCCACCATAGGTGTATAAACAACATAAGAACTACATATGACATCACTTCCACTCGTTTTGATATCACAGCACGCTATACAATCACACCCACGAATTCATTAGTCATCACACCATTACTAAATCTCCACATCGTCATCAGCATGTAGCGTGCACTCATTACTATGACAGTGTATGGATTGGGTACCTAAACCGAACTATATGTGTGACATCAAACCCACTCTATGTATGACATCGATTTGATTTCTAAATGAATCACACCCACTCTTTAACATCACAAGACTGTATTCATGACACCACACCCACTCTAATCATAGACATCACACCCACTGGATAGACATCAGCATACTATTTTTTTTTTTTACTTGTACATCACATCACTGTATCTAAGACAAGACACCTACAATGTTTATGAGCATCATACTCACTGTATAATTGACATCACACTTGCTGTATGAGATGACAACGCAAACCACGTTTCCGACTCACACAATCCGCCATCCCACTAGTATCTTTTTGTCATCACACCTCACTTGATTTGATTGATATCACAGCCCTATGTCTGTATAAATAGACATCCACACATGGATGACACCATGAGCACTGAATATACATCACATCCACACTTGATGACATCATACCACTCTTTGTTTATCATGCACACACTATGTTTCATATGAATCATAATCCACTATATATGATGTCACACACATAGCTGTGTGCTATGTTCAACAGAATCTCTATATTCTGCCCTTGAAACCCATTCTCCTTCCCTCACTCTATTTACATCACATCCACCTCTATATGTCCATCACACCCTCTCTGTCTAACATCACAAACAACTGTCGTCAGGAGCATCACAGGCGCTCATGTGTATGCCATCATATCACTATATATGTCATCATTTATCCACACTTTATACCGAAAAAAATCCCCTTTCTTAGGTTTGGATGACATCACACACAGCTGTATTCATGACATCACACGCCCTATATTATGACATGTCATCTACTGTGTATGATGATCACATTCACTATATGTGTGAAAGCATCTGCACAATGACTGTGTCTATGACATCACACACTCTGGAATATTTAGGCATAATCCAATTTATATGGCATCACACACAGTGTGATGACAACACAACCATTGTGTAACTTCACAGCCACTCTGTCCTGACATCACACCCACGTGTATCCTTGTGTCAATCACACTCAATATATCAATTTAATCCAGACCCAGTTGTATGCATGACATCACAAAAAAAAAAAAAAAATAAAAAAAAAAGCAGCCTATATGTATGACATCATATCACTACATATCGACATCACACCCAGTCTTTATGACATCACAGCACTTTATTTATGATATCAAGTCCACTCTCTTTTATCTTTATTCTATCTATACATATACATCCACCTATATCTGACCTCAAGTCCACTGATTCTGTGTCATCTCACACCACTCTATTTGTGACATCACCTCCAGTATACATGCTGACATCTTATCCATCTATATTATTCTATGTTACATCATATATCCACTGGATACTATGACAATTCCCAACACTGTTTGATGATGACACCACCCTCGGCATATGTATGAGATCATTTGCACTACAATAAACACACATGACCACCTTCTATCACACCAAACCACAGTATTTATGATGTCCCATCCACTTCAGTCATAACATCACACTCACTGTACCAGACATCACACCCATCTGTATCTTTGTCATCACAACCTCATCCCACCGATATCACACCCATGTTGTACTACATCACACCCACTTATGTGATGTACATTTAATGCACTGTATATATAACATCACATCCACCCCTTTATGTCGCACACTTCATGTAAATAGGGACATCAAATCCTCTCTATATGAAACCACATCCATCATGTATGGCAACATGTACACTATAACATGTAGACATCAGAACAACTTTGAAGCTGTGTCATCTCACCCACTAGTATTGTACAACATCACACCCACAATTTATTGACATCACAACACTCTATTTATGACATCAGAGGCTACTATATCTCGCACATCACACCATATGTATCTGACAGCACCATCATACTGTATCTGTTTCATCACACCCAATTATCGATGCACTATAACACCCATCATATGTATGGTATGCACAGCCTACCATATTATGACATCATAATGAACTAACATATGACATCACATCCAACTCTTTTTGATATCACACCACTCTATGACATCACACCCACTGGATTCATGTGCATCACACCCATTATATCTCACAATCGCAACCGCTGTAGCTGCCTCATTACTTACAGTGATATGGATTGTACAAAACGCTAACTATATCGTGTGACAATCAAACCCACTCCTATGTATGACATCATGAGAATATCGTAAATGCAATCACACCCACTCTTTAGACATCACAAGACTGTATTCATGACACCACACCCACTCTATTCATGACATCACCACCCACTGATAGGACAACACATACATTTTACTTGTGCATCACAGTCTCTGTATATATGACAAGACACCTACAATTTTATGAACATCATACTCACTATATTATTACATCACACTTGCTGTATGTACTGACAACGCAACCACTGTTACCGACATCGACACACCCTGTATCTGTTGTCGATCACACCCACTGTTTGATTATATCACAGCCTATGTCTGTTAATAAAATCACATCCACTGCAAGGATGACACCATAGCTTCTGTAAAGACATCACATCCACACTTCTGATGACATCATACCACTCTTTGTTTATCATGGCACAACACGTATGGTTTATGACATCAATCCACTATATATATGCATACTACACATTGTGTGTATTAACAACAGAAGCTCTTATATCAGCCTTGAACCCCATTCTATCTGCCATCACATCCACTCATATGTCATCACACCCACTCTGTCGTACACATCTTCAACAACTGTGTCGACATCACAGGGCATGTAGTATGCCATCAAATGCCACTACTATATGCATCAATATCCATACACTGTTATGACAAAATCGTTTAGTTTGGATGAACATCACTCACACATAGTATTCATGGACATCACACCCCTATATATTCACATGTCATCTACTTGTATGATATCACATTCACTATAATGTGTGCATTTTCACAATGACTGTATTCTATGACATCACACACTCTATATTTATGCATATCCAATTTTATATGGCATCACACACATGTGATGACAACACAATCATTGTGTAACTTCACAGCCACTCTGTCTGACATCACACCCACTGTATCTGTGTCATCACACCCAAATATATCAATTTATTAAATCAGACCCAGTGTATGCATGACATCACAGCCCACTATATGTAACATCATATGGCACTACATATGACATCACACCCAGTCTTTATGACATCACAAGCACTTTATTTATGATATCAATCCACTCTATCTGACATTAACATCCACTATATCTGACCTCATGTCCACTGATTCTTGTCATCTCACACACTCTATTTGACATCACCTCCAGTATACATGTGGACATACTTATCCACTATATTTATGACATCAATTATCCACTATGTATGACATCCCAACACTGTGGTGATGATGACATCAACCCCTCGTCATATTAATAGACATTTGCACTACAGATGACAGCACACACCACTCTTATCACACTCCAAACCACAGTATTATGATGTCCCATCCACTCAGCATAACATCACACTCACTACCAGAACATCACACCCACGTATCTTTGTCATCACAACCTCTCCACATATCACACCCATTTGTATGACATCACACCCAACTCTATGTGTGACATTTTATGCACTGTATATATAACATCACATCCACCCCTTATGTCGTCCACACTTCTGTAATTAGGACATCAAATCCTCTCTTTAGAAACCACATCCATGCCATGTAAGGGGCAACATGTACACTATACATGTGACATCATGAACAACTAAGCTGTGTCATCTCACCCACTGTATTACAACATCACACCCACAATTTTAAACATCACAACACCCCTATTTTATGACATCAGAGCTACTATATCTCACATCACACCGCCAATGTATCTACAGCACATCCACTGTAAACTGTTCATCACACCCAATTATCGATACATATAACCCCATCATATGTATGGTATCACAGCCACCATATGTTAATGACATCATATGAACTACATATGACATCACATCCACTCTTTTTGATATCACGACCACTCTATGACTCACAGCCACTGAATTCATGTGCATGCACACCCCTTAGTATCTCACATCGCAATCCGCTGTAGCTGCCTCATTGACTTACAGTGGTATAGATTAGGGAACCAAGTAAACTACTATATGTGTACATCAAACCCACTCCTATGGATGACATCAGTGAATTCTAAATGATCACACCCACTCCTTTATGACATCACAAGACTGTATTTCATGACACCACAACCCACTCTATTCATGACATCACACCCACTGGATAGACATCACATACATTTTACTTGTACATCACAGTTCACTGTATCTATGAACAAGCACCTACAATGTTTATACATCATACTCACTATATATGACATCACACTTGTCTGTTATGAATGACAACGCAACCACTGTTTCCGGACATCAACACCCACTGTATCTGTGTCATCCACACCCACTTGATTGATGATTCACAGCCTATGTCCTGTAATGAAATCATACATCCACTGCAATGATGACACCATACACTGTAGATGACATCACATCCACACTTGAATTGACATCATACCACTCGTGTTTTTATTCATGGCACACACTATGTTATATGACATCATATTCCAACTATATATGATGTCCACAACACAGTGTTGTGTATGACAACAGAACTCTATATCTGCCTTGAAACCCATTCATCTCCATCACATCCACTCTATATTCCGCACACACACTCTGTCGATACATCACTTCAACCTGTTCAACTTCAAAGGGGCAGTTATCATCAAATGCACTATATATTTCATCATATCCACACGTTATTAACAAAATCTTTGTTTGGATGACATCACACACACTGTATTCATGACATCACACGCCCTATATATGACATGTCATCTACTGTGTATGATATCACATTCACTATATGTGTGGCATTGCACAATGACTGTGTCTATGACATCACACACTCTATAATTTTAGGCATATCCAATTTATATGGCATCACACACAGTGTGATGACAACACAATCATTGTGTAACTTGGATAGGACATCACATACATTACTTGTGAATCCAGTCACTGTATCTATGACAACACCTACAATGTTTTGACATCAATCACTTTATGACATCACACTGCTTGAATGAAACGCAACCACGTTCGACATCACACCCCTGTATCTGTTCATCACACCCACTTATGAGAATCACAGCCATGCTGTAGAATCAATCCACGCAGATCACCATAGCCTGTTATGACATCACATCCACTTGATGAATCATACACTCTTGTTTTCATGGGCCACATTTTATGACTCATACACTATTATGTTCCACACAATTGTTGACAACAAATCATATCTGCCTTGAAACCATTCTTCTGCATCACATCCACTCTATATTCATCACACCTCTGTGTAGACATCACAACACTGTGCAGACATCACAGGCATGTGTATGCCATATTGCATATATAGTCATCTTCACACTTTATGACAAATCTATTGATGACCACACACACTGATTCAGACACACGCCATAATACATTCATCTACTGTGTATGATATACATTCACATATTGTGGCATGCCAATGACTGTTATGACATCCACACTCTATATTATGGATATCCAATTATATGGCATCCACACAGTGGATGACACACAATCTTGTGTACTCACAGCCACTCTGTCTGACATACACCCATGTACTGGTCTCAACCATATCAATTTTATCAGACCAGTGTATCATACTCACAGCACAAGTATGACACATATGCTACATAACACACACCCATTTTTGACTCACGCACTTATTTATATATCAAGCCTCTATGACATAATCCCATATCGACTCATGTCCACTGATTCTTGTATTCACACCTATGTGACATCCCTCCATAACATGTGACATTATCCACTATATTTACATCATATCACTATGTAGACTCCAACACTGTGTATGATGAAAACCCTCGCATATGTATGAGACATTTGCACTACAGATGACAGCACTCCTCATCACACCAAACACGTATTTATGAGTCCCCTCAGCATAATCACACTACGTACCAAACACCCCCTGTATCTTGTCATCCCCTTCCACCATTCACCAGTGATGACTCACCCACTCTATGGGACTTTTAGCACTGAATTAACATCCTCCACCCTTATTCGTCACCTTATAATTAGACACAAATCTCCTTATGAACACTCCATCATGTATGGCAACATGACACTAACATGGAATCAAACACTAAGGTGTCACTCACCCACTATGACACATACACCACATTTATGCATCACAACACCATTATGACACAGAGCTACTTCTCATCACACCATTGTATCTGACAGCACATCACTGTATCTTTCACCACCAGATTTTCATATAACCCCATCAATGATGGTATCACAGCACCATATGTATAACATATGAACACATATGACACACATCACTCTTTGATTCACACCACCTATGAACACGCCACTGTATTCATGCATCAACCCATTATACCACTCGAATCGCGACGCATATAAGTGTATGATTTACCAACCTACTATATGTGACATCAAACCACTTAGTATGAATCATGTGAATTCTAAATATCACCCCACTCTTTAGACATCACAAGAGTATCATGACACCACACCACTCATCATGACATCAACCCACGATAGGACATCAAACATTTACTTGACATCACAGTACTTATCTATGCAAGACACCTACAATGTTTATGACATCATACTCACTTATAGACACACACTTGCTGATAATGCACGAACCACGTTTCCGACATCCACCCTGTTTCGTGTATCACCCCTGATGATGATATCACAGCCTATTCGTATGAAATCATCACTGCATGGATGACACCTAGCACTGATATGACATCACATCCACTGATGCACAACCACTCTTGTTCACCCTATGTTTATAATCAATCCACTTATTGACAACATGGTGTATGACAACAGAATCTATATCGTGAAACCCATTCTATCTGCCACACACTTAAGTCATCACACCTCTTCGTGAATCACCAACTGGTCAGACACCAGCGCAGTGTTGCCATCATATGAACTAATTGCATCATATCACACTTATACAAATCTTTTTTGGACTCACACACACTGTATATGACATCACCGCCATATAACATCATCTACGTTTATACACATCTATTTGATGCACAATGTTCAGACATCACACACAATATTACATATCCAATTTATATGGCACACCACAGTGTGTGCAACACAATGTGTAACTTCACAGCACTCTACATCACCACTGACTTGTCATCACACCAAATATCAATTTTATAGCCCTATGCGAATCACAGCCAAATATTATGAATCATTCCAAATCATCAACCCATCTTATGACATCACAGCACTTATTTATGAATCAATCACCATCTGACATTAACCCATTGACCTCAGCCCTGATTTGTGATCTACCCTTATTGGACATCACCTCAGATCATGTGCTCTTATCACTATTTATGACATCTCCACTTGACATCCCAACAGTGTGTGATGACCCTATATTAGAGATCATTTGCATACGATGACAGCAATCACTCTATACACCAACCACGTATTAGATTCCATCATTCAGAAACATCCACTCTGTCAACCACACCACTGTATCTTTCACCCCAAACCTCTCCACCGATATCACACCATGTTGTATACATACACCCATCTTGTTCATTTTATGCTGTAATATACACACACCACCCCTATGTCTCACACTTCTTAATTAGACATCAACTCTCTATATGAACCAATCCATCATGTATGGCAAATGAACTATACAGGACATCAGAAAACTAACTGTGTCATCTCACCACTTTTGAACATCCACCCACAGTTTATGAATCAAACACTTATTATGACATCAAGCTACTATATCTACACAACCATTGACTGACAGCACATCCACTGTATCTGTCATCACACCAGATATGACATATAACCCACATTGTATGGATCACAGCCACATATGTATGACATCTATGACTACATATGACATCACATCACTCTTTTTGATATCACACTCTATGACATCACAGCATTATTCATGTCATCACACCATTATATCTCACTCGCATCCGTGTAGCCTCATCTTACATGTATGGATGACAACACTTAGGTGACACAACCACTTATGTATACATCATGTGATTCTAAAGAATCACACCACTCTTTTACTCACAAGCTGTATTCATGACACACACCCACTCTATTCAGCATCACACCCATGGATAGGACATCACATATTTTACTTGTACCACAGTCACTGTACTAGACAAACACCTACATGTTTTGACATCATATCCTAATGACATCACACTTGTGTATAATCAACGCAACCACGTTCGACATCACACCCACTTATCTGTGCATACACCCACTTGATTGATGATTCACAGCCTATGTCTATGAAATCACTCCATGCATGGATGCACATAGGCACTGTATATGACATCACTCACACTTAGACATCATCATCTTGTTTATCATGGCACCTTTTTATGACATCAATCCACTTATATGATGCCAACATTGTTTATGACAACAAAGCCTATATCTGCTTGAACCATTCATTGCATCCATCCCTCTATGTCATCAACCACTCGTCGTAGACATCACAACAACTGTGTCAGACATCAAGGGCATTTATGCCTCATATGCTATAATGTCATTCCACTTTATGACAAATCTTTAGTTGGGCATCACCAACTGTATCATGACATCACACGCCTATATGACTTCATCTATGTGATATATCACATCACTAAGTGTGGCATTACAATGACTGTCTTCATCACACACTCATTTTATGGCATATCCAATTATATGGCACACCCGTGTGAGACAACCAATCTTG
Source organism: Odocoileus hemionus (assembly GCA_020976825.1). Taxonomy (NCBI): domain Eukaryota; kingdom Metazoa; phylum Chordata; class Mammalia; order Artiodactyla; family Cervidae; genus Odocoileus; species Odocoileus hemionus. Next base: position 22,468 of record JAJLRB010005481.1, on the reverse strand, counting down.
TGAACTTCCACCACTCGTGACATCACACCACTGTATCTGTGTCATCACACCCAATATATCAATTTATCGCCCATGTAGCATGCATCACAGCACATATGTATGACATCATATGCACTACATATGAACACACCCAGTCTTATGACTCACGCATTTTTATGATATCAGTCACTCTATCGACATACATCATATATCTACTCTGTCATGATTCTGTGTCACTCAACCTCTATTGTGACTCCCTCAGTAAATGTGACATCTTATCCATATATTTATGAATCATACCACTATTATGACATCCCAACACTGTTGATGATGACACCACCTCCATATGTATGAATCATTTGACTACGTACAGCACATCCACTCTATACACCAACAGTATTTATGATTCCATCCTCAGCATAACATCACACTCCTTACAGACTCCACCACTGTACTTGTCTCACAACCTCCCACTACACCCATGTTGATGACATCACCCCATCTATGTGACTTTTATGCACTGTATATAACATCACTCCACCCTATGTCGTCCACTTCGTAATTAGGACACAAATCTCTTATATGAAACACTCATCATGTATGGCAACATGTACACTATACAGTGACATCAAACAATAAGCTGTGTCATCTCACCACTGTATTGACACATCACACCCACAGTTATGACACACAACACTCTATTATGATAGAGCCATCTCACATCACACCATTGTACTGACAGCACATCCCTGTATCTGTTCATCACCCCAATATCGATCATAAACCCCATCAATTTGGTATCACAGCCACTAGTATGACATCATATAATAAATGAATACATCCTCTTTTTGTATCAACACTCTATGACATCACGCATGTATTCTTCTACACCATTAATCTCACATCGCATCGCTGTAGCTGCTCATTACTACAGTGTTGATTGTACCAACCTACTATGAGAGACATAAACATCTATGTATGAATCATGTGAGAATTATATATGAATCACACTTTTATGACATAACAAGACTGTATTCATGACCACAACTCTATCTCATGACATCACACATGGATTGGAATATTCATATATTTTTCTAGTGTCCATCACTGTCACTGTATCTATGCACGCATAATGTTTATGACTCAGACTGCACTGTATCTGTCCATCACACGTTTGCTGTCTGAATAGACAGAACGAACCCACTGTATCCGACATCACACCCACATCGTCATCAGTTGTCATCACACCCACTTGATTGATGATACTCACAGTTATGTCTGTATTGAAATCACACTCACTCGCATGGATGACACCATAGGCATGTATATGCATCACATCAAATTGATGAATATACCATTTTGTTTATATGGACTATGTTTTATGACATTCATATACATATTTATGAGTAAAAACATTTTGGGTGTGATGACTAACAGAGCTTATTTGCCTTGAAACATTCTATCATGATCACATCCAACTTATGTATCACACCACTTGTGTAGACATCACAACAATTGTCAACATCACAGGGATGTGTAGCTCAATGCACTATAAGTCATCATTCCACACTTATGACAAATTTTAGTTTGGATACATCAACAACTGTATTCATGAATCACCGCCCTATATATGACATGTACACTGTGTATGATATCCATCACTATATGTGTGGCATTGCAATGACTGTTCTACATCACAACTCTATATTTATGCATACCAATTATATGCATCACACACAGTGTGATACAACCAACATTGTGTAACTCACAGCCCTCTGTCTGAATCAACCCCTGTACTGTGTCATCACCAATAACAATTTACAGACCATGTATGCATACATCACAGCCAATATGACATCATAGCAACATATCTCACACCATTTTATGACATCACAGCACTTTTTATGATATCAAGTCACTCTATCGACATTACATCCATATACTGACCTCATGTCACTGATTCGTTCATCTCACACACTCTATTGGTGACATCACCTCATATACAGGACATCTTATCCACTATATTTATACATCATATCCACTATGTAACATCCAACATGTGTGATGATACACCACCCTCGCATATTTGAATCATTGCACTAAATGACACACATCCACTCTATCACACCAAACACAGTATTTAGATGTCCCATCCTTCAGGCATAAATACACCACTTCCAGACATCACACCAGTATCTTTGTCTCAAACCTCCACCGATATCACACCCATGTGTATGCATCACACCCATCTATTGACTTTAGCACTGTATATATAACATCACATCCACCCCTTATGTCGCACACTTGTATTAGGACATCAAACCTCTCTTATGAACCAATCCTCATGTATGGCAACATGTACACTATACATGGACATCAAACAACTAGCTGTGTCATCTCACCCACTGTTGAACATCACACCACAGTTATGACATCACAACACTCTATTATGAATCAAGACTATATCACATCACACCCTTATCTACAGCACATCACTGTATCTTCTCACACCGATATCGATCATATACCCCATCATATTATGGTATCACAGCCACCATATGTTGACTCTATGAACTACAATGACATCACATCCATCTTTTTGATATCACACCATCTATGATCACAGCCACTGTATTATGTCTCAACCATTATATCTCACATCGCATCCGCTGTAGCGCTCATTACTTACAGGTATGATTGTCCAAATCTATATGTGGACATCAACCCACTTAGAGACATCTGTATTCTAAATGAATCAACCCATCTTATGACATCCAAGACTGATTCATACACCACACCCACTTATTCAGACATCACACCCGGATAGACATCACATACATTTTACTTGGACATCACAGTCATGTATCTATGACAGACACTACAATGTTTATGACATATACTCACTTATATGACATCCACTTGCTGTATGAAGACAACGCAACACTGTTTCGACATCACACCACGTTCTGTGTCATCACACCACTTGATGATATATCACAGCCTATGTCTGTATGAAATCACATCCACTGCATGGATGACACATAGGCATGTATATGAATCACATCCACACTTGATAAATCTACCACTCTTTGTTTATCATGCCACACTTTTTATGACATCATATCACTATAATGATGTCACACCTGTGTGTATACAACAAAGCCATATCTGCCTGAAACCCATTCTATCGCCATCAATCCACTCTATATGTCATACCCCACTCTGTCGTAACATCACAACAACTGTGTAGTCACAGGGCATGTGTATGCCATCATATGCACTATATATGTCATCAATCCAACTTATGCAAAATCTTATTGGATGACATCAACCACTGTATCTGACATCACACCCATATATACATGTATCACTGTTAGATATCACATCACTTATGTGTGCATTGCAAATACTTTCTATGAACACACACTATATTAGGCATATCCAATTTATATGGCATCAACCAGTGTAGAACACAATCATTGGTAACTTCACAGCCACTCTGTCTGACATCAACCCACTGTATCTTGCTCAACCCAATATATCAATTTTATAGCCCATGTATGCAGACATCACAGCCACTATATATTGATTAGAACCCAAAAAAAAAAAAAAAAAAAAAAAAAAAAAAAAAAAAAAAAAAAAAAAAAAAAAAAAAAAAAAAAAAAAAAAAAAAAAAAAAAAAAAAAAAAAAAAAAAAAAAAAAAAAAAAAAAAAAAAAAAAAAAAAAAAAAAAAAAAAAAAAAAAAAAAAAAAAAAAAAAAAAAAAAAAAAAAAAAAAAAAAAAAAAAAAAAAAAAAAAAAAAAAAAAAAAAAAAAAAAAAAAAAAAAAAAAAAAAAAAAAAAAAAAAAAAAAAAAAAACCAGTGTGATGACACACAACATTGTTAATTCCAGCATCTGTCGACATACACCCACGACTTGTCATCAACCATATACAATTTTTCAGACCTGTATCTACATCCAGCCCTATATGTTGACTCATATCACTATATGACATCACACCCAGTCTTTATGACACCACCTTTTTAATATTCCACTCATCTGACATTACATCCACAATCTGACTCTTCCACTTTCGGCATCTCACACACTCTTGTGACATCACCTCATATACTTGACATCTTACCACATATTATACACACCATATGTATGACATCCCAAACTGTATGATGACACACCTGATATTTAGATCATTCACACAAGACGCACATCCACTCTATCCACAAACCACATATTATACCATCACTTCAGGAAACACACACTCATGTACAGAACAACCACTGTATCTTCACAACACCCCACGATATCACACCCATGTTGTTGACATCACACCCACTTATTTGACATTTTGCACGTAATAATACATCCCCCTTATGCTCACACTTCTTATAGGAATCAACCCTTTATGAACCAATCATCATATGGCAACATTCACTTCTTGAATCCAACACTGTGCATTCTCACCCATTATTCACATACACCCACGTATGCTCAAACTCATTAGATCCACTACTAATTACTCAACCCTCATTATACCATATGTATTTTATCACCCAGATTATGATCAAATACCCATTTTATGACACACCCACCTATTGACCATAGAATAGACTACATCATTCTTTGAATCACACACTTATCATACATAATTATGCATCAACCCATTATATCTCATGCTTGAGCGCCATTCTACAGTATGGATTGTACAAACCTATTATGAATCAACACTTATGAACATTACTAAATGAATACACCATACCTTTATGACATCCAAACTATTATGACACCAACCACTCTTTTACATCACACCATGTAGACATCAATCATTTTACTTGTGCACACATCATGTTCTATGACAAGACCTAATTTTTACCATCTACTTTTACATCCACTCTATATGCAACCACCACTTTTCCGACATCACACCCAGATCTGTGTCATACACACTGTTTGATATTCACATGTCTATCAATACAACTGTGGATGACCAACACTGTTATGACACACCACACTTGATGAATCATCACTATTTTTATCATGCAACACAATGTTTATGACATCATACCACTATATTATGCAACCATTTTTTGACAACAAGTTATACCCTAAAATTTACTCAACACCACTCTAATTCCCACCACTTGTCTACACCAAAACATTCGAACCAGGGATGATGCCATCAAGCACTAATTATATCATCATATCACACTTTATGACAAACTAGTTTGATGAATCACACCTTTTATGAATCACACCCCTAATTATCATATTTGGTAAATCACTTCACTATATGTGCATTCACAAACTTTTTGACATCACCAATTAATTATGCTATCATTATATGGCATCAACACATGTAGACACAAATTTGTGACTCACCACTCGTTGAATCACACCCATGAAATTCATACACCCAAACAATTATTGACCCATTCATACATCACACCTAAATACACATGATTTCATCACACCTCTTAGATCACACATTTATTTAATCAATCACATTATTACATCAAACTAATCACCCTTCGTCCATTCATACAATCTTAATACCCCATACATGTACACTTACCATATTTACACAATCCACTTGTATCACCACACTGTTGAATACACCCCCGAAAACAGCCTAAGTGACAGCACATCCACTCTATAAACACCAAGTATTTATATCCCATCCACTTCGCAACATCACTCACTGTACCAGAACATCAACCCCTTATTTGTATCACAACCCCACGATTACCATTGTAATAAAACATCCATATCTTTTTACACTAATATAAACACCCCTTATTGTCACACTTCTAATAGACATCAATCCCTCTTATGCCCATCCTTCATGTTGGAATGTAACTATAATGTGACATCAAACAACTTGTATCACCCTGTATTACAAATCACACCACATTTATGACTCACAAACTTTTGACCAACACTATTCTACATCACCCATTGATGACACACCATTATTTTTACACCAGTATGATCATAAACCCCCACAAGTTGAATCAACCACCATATATGACAACATTGATAAATGACACACACCACTTTTTGAATCACCCACTCTTGCATCACACCTTATTGTATCCACCATTTATATACATCCATCGCTGTAGCCCTATACTGTTATGATTACCAAACCTTATGGACTCAAACCATCTATTATGCACATTGATTAAATGAATCACCATCTTTATGCACACAATGTTTACAACAACCCTTATTCTGAACCACCATGATGACATCACATAATTTTATTACACACATCTTATCATACAAGACACCTACAGTTTACATAATCATTAATGCATCACACTCTTATGACAAAAACCTGTTTCGAATCACACCATTATTTGATACACCCCTTATATGAATCACTATGTGTATAAATCACATTCCACTATGGATGACACAAGACATTAAGATCACACCCATTATGCATATACCATTTTTGTTACATGGCCACACATTTTATAACTCAACCACTTTTGATACACACTGTGTGTATACAACAAATCTTATCGCCTTAAACCATTCACCATAATCTATTATGCATACACCACCGTCTAGACATCACAACACTTTCAGAATCAAGTGCAGTATGCCATCACACTATATTGCTCATTCCACACTTTATCAAACTCTTTGGTGAATCACCACTGTATTATCACACATTTATGAATCATTACTTGTATGAATCCATCACTTTGTGTGGCATGCACAACGGATTTGAATCAACCTCTATATAGGCAATCCATTATACACAACACATGTATGACAACCATCATTGGAATTCACCACTCGTCAGACATCACACCCCTGTTCTTGTCATCACACCCAATATAATTTTCAGACCCATGATGCATACATCACAGCCATAATGTAGTATATAAACATAACATCCACCCAGTCTTTATTGATAACACATTTTTTATGATACAATCCACTTATGACATTACATCCATATTGACCTCAGCACTGACTGGTCATCTCACCACTTATTGACATCACCCCTATACTTGACATCTTTCACTATATTTAACATCATCCACATGTATACACCCAACACTGTTTGTACACCACCCGATTGATAATTACCACAATGAAGCACACACTTATCAAAACCCATATTTATGAGTCCCATCCACTCAGCATAATCAACCACTTACGACATCCACCCACTGTTTTGTCATCACAACCTTCCACCGATATCACCCTGTTGTAAATACTTAGTGTGCATTTTAGCACTTTATTAACATCAACCACCCTTTTCGACTTCGTAATTAGGACATCAAACCTCTTTATGAAACCACGATTCATGAGCAACATGTACATACATACACAGAAAACTAACTTTTCTCACCCACTGTATTAATCACACCCACATTTATGACATACCACTTATTGACACAAGCTTATATCACACACCATTGTTCGACACACACCACTGTATCTGTTCATCACACCCAATTATGATATACCCACATATGTTGGATCACCCCATATGATGACACATTACTACAAGAATCAATCCACCTTGATAAACCATCATACCACACTGTTTTCATGCACACACATATTTTACATCATCCCTTTAGTGCCTCATACTTCAGTGTATGATTGACCAAACCTATATTGTTGACACAAACCCACCTCATTATGATCAATCTATGAATCACACCCACTCTTTAGACACAGACGACTGAACCACCCATCCTTAAATACACCAATAGATACATAATTTTATTGTGACATCACACACTGTATCTACAAGACACACATTTTATGACATCATACTTTATGAAATCCACTTCGTTGATGCATGCAAACTTTCACTCACACCCACTTATTTGTCATAACCCATTATTGGAATCACACAGTCTGTATGAATACACCATCATGGAACACCATGCACATAACATCACATCCACACTTATACAATTACCAACCTTTGTATCATGGCACACACATTTTATGAACATATCCATATATATGCACCACATTTGTATGAAACACAGCTTTATTGCTTAACCATTCTACTGCCATACATCCACTTATATACCTCTGTCTACATCACAAACTGTGTCAGCTCACAGCGATGTGATCCATCCAAGATAATGTAATCTATCCAATTTATACAAAATCTAGTTTGTGACATCCAACACTGTTTATGACACCACCCCGATATATGAATTCATCTACGATGAAAATTCACTTTGCAGCACATATTATATGCATCCACCTCTTATTTATGCATTTCCAAATCACACCATGTTGACACCAACTTTTATTCACACCCTCTGTTGACATCACACCACTGTACTTTATACACCAAAATCAATTTTATCAACCTGTATAGACATCAACCCCATTATGAACATCTAATGACTCATATACAAGTCTTAACCAAGCTTTATTTAATATAAGCCACTCACTACATTATCCACATACACCTCTTCAGATCTGGTCATCTCACACACCATTGGTGACAACACCTCCATTATGTACATCTATCCACATCACTATCCACTATTATAACCCAACATTGTATGGTACACACCCCCATATGTATAGACATTTGCACTACAAGACACACATCCACTCTTATACCAACACTTTTGATCCCACCACTTCAGGCATAACACCATATTCCAGATCCACCCTGTACTTGCCTCACTCTTCACGTACAACCCATGTGTGACATCACACCCACTCTTGTTGACATTTTATGATTAAATAATCACACCACCTTATGCTCCACTCTTATTAGGACACCAACCCTTTATGAAACACACCACATGATGGAAATACTTTACTGTGACTGAAAACAGTTTCACACCCATGTTTGACAACATACCACGTTTATGCATCACACTTATTTGCACAACACTATTCCACATACACCCACTGTATCTGCAGCACACCCTTGATTGTTTCACACCATTTATGATCAATAACCCCCATTGTGTATAAGCACTTTATGAATCAAAACACTTGAACACTCCACTCTTTTTATATCAACCACTCTATGACATCAACCACTTATTCATGTCACACACCTTATATACACGATCCTTACTGCCTAACTAATTATGGATTGACCAAACTCTATATTGTCATCAACCCACTCTTGTAACATCAAATTTCAGAATCACACCCACTCTTTATGAATCACAAATTATCATACACCAACCCACTTATTTGACATCACACCCACTGATAACTCAAACATTACGCTTAGCCACTGTATCTATGAAACATACAAGTTTTGCATCAAATATTGACATCACACTCTTATAATAGCAACCATTTTCAATCACCCACACTGTGTCACACACCCACTTGTGTATCAAGCCTGTCGATGAAATCACATCACTGTGGATACACCAATTATATCATACACACACTTGATGACATACCACTTTGTTATGGCAACACTATTATACACTCTTCCACTTTATATGTCAACCATTGTTATAAACAACCAATTTTGAAACCCACTTTCCATCACATCCTTTCAACACACCCACTTTGTGACACACACAAACAGTGCATCAGCGCATTTATGCATCATATCCATATGTATACATCCACACTTTTGAAATCCCTTGTGATAAAACATGATTCAATCACACCCAATATAACATGCACATGTATGATTCCATTCCTATTGTGCTCACAATCTGACATAATCACACACTTAATTTTGCATCCAAATTTAGTCAACCACGTGATGACAACACAATCATTGTGTAACTTAAGCCATTTTACATCACACCCTGTATTGTCAACCCAATTATCAATTTTATCAACATGACACATCAAGCACATGTATGAACATTGACACAGACACAACCCGTTTACTCACACATTTTTTTTGAATCAACCACTTTGAATACACACTATTACCTCATTCCACTATCTTGTACTACACACCTGTACTCACCCCAGATAATGGACATTTACCCTTATTAGATCAACCACTATGTATGACATCCCAACTTGGAACACCACCCTGGCATAATATCTTTGCACACAATGACAGCACATCACTTATCACACCAACCCATATTTTATCCCATCCCTTAGGCATACATACCTACTGTACAGACCACCACTATTTTCATACAACTCCACCATATACACCATGTATTTAATAACCCACCACTTTTATGACAAAATAATAACCACCCCTTTCTCAACTCATAAACTAAACCTCCTTATAAACCACATCCACATGTATGACAGACACTAAATGTGATGAAAACTAATGTGTATCTCACCACTGTATTGAAACAACCAACCACGTTTGCATAACACTCATTATTATAACACTAATTATCACACCCATTTTTGAAACACATCACTGATGATACACCAATACGTCATATAACCCCCATCATTGATGGATCACACCACCTATTGTTCATCAAACTATATGACATCAATCCACTTTTTGATTCACACCATTATGACACAAGCCACTGTTTCTGTACCACCTATCCATCCATCCCTTATGCTTTATTACAGTTGTGTACCAAACACTTGTGTGACATCAAACCACTTGTATGCATCATATGAATTTAAGAATCAACCACTCTTTATGAATACAAGATGATCATACACCACCCTCTATTATGACATCACACCCATTAGACATCACATATTTACTTTGACATCACGTCCTTTCTATGACAAGCCCAAATTTATGACATCAACTCATTTATGCATCACATTGCTGAAGAGCAACCAACATGTTCCGACTCACACCACTTCTGATCACACACCATGTTTGATATCACACCTATTCTATAAATCCATCCATGCATGGAACACATAGCCAGTATATGACATCACACCACTTAGACTCAACCTTTTTTATATGCCACATTTTATGACATAATCACTAATATTCACACATTGTGTGTAGAAACGAACTTATTGCTTGAACCCATCCATCTGCATCAATCCACTTATATGCATCACAACCATCTGTTAGAACACAACACTTGTAGACATCACAGCAGTACACAATCACTTATACACATACCACATTTATGCAAAATTTATTGGATACACACACACTGTATCATACACACACTCTAATTCAGTCATACTGTGTATGAATCACATCACTTATGTGTGGCATTATGACTGTTTATACATCACACCATATTAGGCATCAATTTATTGGCATCAACACATGGAACACACAATCATTTGAACTACCATCTGTGACATCACCCACTTACTGGTCATCCACCCCAATATATCAATATCAACCCAGTTATGATCACAACACTTATTATGAATCAATCATACATAATCACACCAGTTTTTACACACCACTTTTTTATAACAGTATCTATCTATTACCCCACTATATTACCCAGCCACTGTTTGTGTCATCTAAACTAATGTACATCACCTCGTATACATTGACATCACCACTATTTTATGCATCAACCATTTATACATCCAACTGTGTATGCCCCCTCGCATGTATGATGAATCACTACATGGAATCACCATCATAACCACAGAATTTAATGCCACCACTTCAGATAACATCAACTGTCCAGACACACACCACTTATCTTGCATCACAACCCTCCACGAATCAACATTTTGACATCACACCACTTATTGTGACATTTATCAATTATAACATCAATCACCTTTGCGTCACACTTCTGTATAGACACAAACCCTTTGAAACACACCATCATGTATGCAACATGTAATATACATGTATTCAGAAAACTAAGCTGTGCACCACACTGTATTGACATCACACCACATTAGAACATCAAACACTCTTTTTACATGCACTATTTACACAACCCATTTATTACACACACATGTTGTTCACACACCATATCGCATAAACCCATATTATGTATCACACCATATTACATCATAGAACTAAATCACACCACTCTTTTTGATTCCACACTATGCACAAGCCACTTATTCATTCATCACACCCAAATTTTCATGCATCCCTGTACTGCTCATTACTTACAGGTATGATTGTACCAACCTACTTATGTGTACATCAAACCATTGACAATGTGATCTAATGAATCACACCCATTTTATGCATACAAATATATGACACACACATTATGACAACACACCATGAACACACTATTGACTCACACAGTTCTTGTATCATCAAACATACAATTTTATGACATATACACAAACATAATGCTATAATGCAACGCAACCATGTTTCCGATCACACCCACGTTTTGCATCCACACATTATTATATACAGCCTATTCTGTTAAACTATCCTCTGCATGGATGACACCATACACTTATATGACATCCTCCAACTTGTGACATCATACCACTTTTTATCATCAACATATTTTATGAACATAACATTATGATGCACACCTTGGTGTATAACAAAGCCTATAGCTAAACCCATTCATTCCACAACCACTTTTATGTCCACCCACTCTGCGTAAATCACAACAACTTGACACACACGCTGTTTTGAACAACTTTCACATATCCACACTTTATGACAAAATCTTGTTTGAATCATCAATGTATCATCATCCACCCCTTATCTCATCATGTATAATCCTTCAATATGCATTGTACAAACTGTACCTATGACATCAAACCTAATTGCATATCCAATTTATTGCACACACACATAAAAATCATTTGAATCACACCACTCTTTGACATCAACCACTTATCTTTCACACCCATTATCAATTTATCGACCTGTTTCTACACCCATAATGTATCATATATCACTCATATGAATCACACCCAGTCTTATACATCACACATTTTTGATTCAATCCACTCTTTGACATTAACACTATATTTCCTATTCCACTATTTTCATCTCCACCTATGGCATACCTCCAGTTAATGACACTACCATTTTTGACATCAACCACTATGTATGACATCCCAACTGTGAATACACCACCCTGCATAAAGATTTTACAAAACACATCATCTACACACAAACCACATATTTATTGTCCCATCACTTCAGGTAACAACACTACAGACATACATCAACCACTTATTTTGAATCACCTCTCACGATATCCACCCCTGTTTGACATCACACCCACTATTGTGCATTTTACATGATATATAAATCACACCTATGTCGTCACACTTCTAATTGAACACATACTCTATATGAACACATCCACATGTTGAACATTACACTTACTGTAATCAGAACAACAGTTGCTCACCCATTATGACAACAACGTTAGCACACAACCATTTTTAACATCAAATCTCAATCACACCCATTTATCTGCACACATCCACTGTATTCATACCAGATTAGCATTAACCCCCATCATATTATGTATCAACCACCTATTAGACAAATTTAATTGAATCACATCCACCTTTTTGATAACACCCTCTTAATACGCACTGTTGTTAACCATTATATATGCATCCAGCTGTACTGCCCATTACTATTAGTATGATTTACCAAACACAATGTGTGACTCAAACCCATCTTGTATGCACACAATTCTAAAACACCCTTATGCATCACAACATATACACACACCCATTTCAGACATCATGTGACATCACACATTTTATTGACACATCATGTATCATGACAAGACACCAAGTTTATGACACAACTATATATCATCACACTTGACACATATGACAGCACACTGTTCCGATCACCACTTATTGTGCATCACCCAATATTGAGTATCACAGCATTTGAATCATACCACTGATGGTGCACCAAGCACTGTATATGACACACCCCATTGATGAATACATTTGTTACTCATGGCACACATTTTATACACATATCCACTATTATGATGCCACCATTAGGTATACACAGAACTCAACTGCTTGAACCCACTACTCCACACATCACCATTATTACACCCACCCTTTGACATAACACTGTTAACTCACAGCGCTTGTATGCCTCAATCATAATAGTCATCATTCCCCTTATGAAAAATCTTAGTTGGGACATCACACACATGTATCAACACAACGCCTAATTTGACATTCACTACGTGTATGAATCAATCACTATTTGGCATGCACATACTTTCTAACATCACACATTTATTAGCATCCAATTTATTGATCACACCAGTATGACAAAACAATCATTGTATTCCAGCACTTGTTGACATAACCCATGTAATCTTTCTCACACCCAATATACAATTTTATCAACCTGTTCATGCATCACAACTTTATCACATCATATGACTTAAACCCTTTATGATCAACACTTTTTGAATCAACCATTATTGAATTACATCCATACTACTCACCACTTTTTGCATTCACAAACTTATTGTGACACACCCCATTATTGACTCTACCACTAATAGACATCATTCATTTTTGACACCAAACTGTGTATGAGACACCACCCTCGCATATTATAATATTTCACTCGATGAAGCACACCACTTTCACACCAACCACGTATTTGATGCCCACACTTGCTAAATCACACTACTGTACGAATCACACCACTGATGGTACAACCTCCCACCGAACACACACCACTATGAATCTACCACTCTATGTTTACATTTTACACTGTTATAACATCACATCCACCTTTAATGTCACCACTTTGTTAGACATCCAAAACTATCAATGATAAACCCCCATTTATGCAACAGACCTATATGTGACATCAACACTACTATGACATCACACCCACTGTTAAACTCACACCACAGTTTATGACATCACACTCTATTTATACATCATACTATATCTACATCAAACCATTGATTTGCAGCACACCACTTATTGATCATCACACCCAATTATGACATATAACCCCATCTATGTATTATCACAGTCACATATGTAACACTTTGATATATGATCATCACATCCATCTTTTATTATCAACCACTCTATCATCACACACATCATGTCACACACCATATATTACCATCCACTCCCTGTAACTCACACTTACTATGATTGTCAACCACCAATATTTACATCAAACCATTATACCATGATTAACCACTAATGTACCCTCATTATGAACTACATAGATCACACCCCTTACTCCCACTTCTTTCTAAACACCAATCCCTCATCTACCATTTCACATTGACCACGTACATATCTTGCAAACACACAATTTTGTGACATCTACCCTATTATACACACACCCTATGCTTTATGAATACAACAACCCATGTTTCATCAACCACTACTGTGTCTCAACACACCCTTGATGATGAATCACTTTTTCACATCAAACATCCCTATGACCACCAACAGTATATGAATCACACCACCTTGATGAACATACACTACTTGTTCCATGCCACACTTTTTTACACTCAATCCACACATATAATCAATGTTTACACACATTTTTATGACCTTTATCTGTTAAACCATCCTTTGTCTCACACCATCTATTATGTCATCAAACCCATCTATGAGACATCCACAATGTTGGCAAATCACAGATTTATGACATCACATAGCTTATCATGTCACCACTATCACTTATAACAAATTCATTGGATAACACACAATTATTCATGACATCAGACCCTATATACATCAATCTATGTAGAACCAATCACTTATGTGTCATCACAAGTATGTAATCAACACTTCTTTATTATAAGCAAACCATTTACATGCATCACTAACATGTCATCACAACACACTTATTGTTAACTCACATACATCACTCTGACTGACATCACACCACTGTATCTGTCATATCATCCCAATATCAATTTTATACAGGTAACATCATCAGCCACTATGTTGACAAATCACTCAATACACATCCGTGTTGACATAGGATTATTGATATCAGTAAAACCCTAATACATCACACCACTTACTATGTCCACTGATTCTGGCACTCACACACTCTATTGGACATCACCTCATAGGACATCTTATCCATCTATTATGACATCATCCACTTTATAGACACCAACACTGTTTGTGAGATACACCCCGCATATATTGAATCATTTATCAAGCAAAACCACTCACTCCCCAACCACGTATTTTATACCCTATTCCCACACTACGTATATATACATCACACCACATCACTATGATATCATTATATCTCCACACGATACACCACAGTTGTATGACATCATCCATCTTGTTACATTTTCACTGTATGTTACATCACATCCACACTTAATGTCGTCACACCTTGTAATGGACACAATCCTCTCTTATGAAACCATATCCATCTAGCATATACACAAACCATTGCTCACAACTAACTGTGTACTCACCCACTGTATGTCACATACACCACATTTATGACTCATATACACTCTTTATGCATCTAAACTATGACATCACCACACATTATTGACATCATCCACTTATTTCATCACATCCAATATGTATATAACCCCATCATATGTATGGTCACTCCCATTATGTTATGACATCAACATATAGCACATCCAATCCATCTTTCAAAACACATTATGAACACACCACTGTATCACACCTCATCTACCAAATCACCATGTATCTGTGCATCCACCTATCGTACATTACTCAGTGTATGGATGACCACCACTATATGTGTGACATCATATGCACTTATGTATACATCCATTATTAATACACACCTTTTTAATTCAAGCATCAAATCTTAATACACCACACTCCCTCATTATGGACATCACACCATGATAGGACATCACATCATTTTACTTGTACTCATCACTGTTTTGACATAACTCCAAATATGATTTATACACAACCACTGTATTATGTGATGAATCACAACCCACCATGTTTCCGACATCACACATGACTGTCTCATCACCCAATATTGATTATATACCCATTTGTATGAACAACACCAATGATGACACATAGCACTGTATACATCACATCACACTTTTGATATCACACCACTCTTGTTGAATCACACCACTTGTTTAGACATTATCCCATATATATATAACACATCCTTTGTTATGACAACAGAAGTATGATCTCAAACCCATATATGCCATCACATCCACCATGTATGACACACTCTAAGCATCACACCACTTTAGACATCACAGGCATGGCCTACCATTATGCAATCCACCATAGTAACATACACACTTTTTGAAAAATCAAGTTGGATAATCACACACACTATGTATATGACATCACACCATATATGACTGCATCCTGTGTATGATATAATCCATCATTGTTGGCATCACACCATGTATCATGCAATACCACTCATATTAGCATATCCATTTTATGAATCACCACATGGAACACAAAATTGTATTAATCACACCATATTCATCACACCTCGTTTGTCATCACACATTATGATTTTACAACCCATGTTGAATATCACCCACTTAGTATGACATCTATCTAATAATGACATCACACCCATCTTTATGACACCAACTTTATTTATGTATCCACACCACTCTTCTGACATTACATCCACTATGGACATCAGTCCATGTTCTGTGAATCACTACAATCTATGAACAATTTATCACATTATGATGACATACATCTTTAAACCCACCTTATGTTACATCATCCTGTATGTATCACAACACTGTGTGGATGACACCCTGTATTATGAATCATACACTCATGATGACAACCCATTATAGCATCACAACCATGATACACAATATTTTGTCTCACCCACTCAGCTAACATCCACCACTGTATCAGCATCACACACCATCTTTGTATCAACCTCCACCGATATCTCACCCATGTTGTATACCACAATCACTTACTTTACATAATAACACCATCCCCTTAGACTCACATCAAATTATAATCAAATCACTGTCTTAGCAAATCAACCTATTTATTAATGTACACATATCACACTTATGAACAATAACTCGTGTCATTCACCCAATTATTGAAACATCACACCACATTTACTGACATCCACTTTTATACATCAGACTTTTGATGCTATACACTCATTTGACAAATCACGATCTTTCATCACACCCAATTATCATGTATACCCCCACATTGGTATCACAGCCACCATATGCATACACCATGAATCTTGCATCACACCACTATATAATTATCAGACCAATCATGACCACCGCCATGTATGCATTCTACACCATATATTACATCCATCCCGTTGTCTCATACTTTCATGTATGGTACCAATCCTCTATATTGAAATCAAACCCATCTGACTCATGAACTGAAATTCTATAACACACCACTCTTTGTGACATCACACTGTATTCATACACCACATACCCACTCTATTCATGACATCAACACATATAAACACATCTTTTATTGAGACATCACACACTGTTCTATACCAAGACACCACATTTTAACCTATATCACGTTTTCCACACTTTGTATGAATGACAAGATCATTTTCCATACACCCATCACTCTTTTTGATACACCACCCACCCTTGATTGAATTCACAGCCTACTGTATAATCACATCCATCCTGGAGACCTAGGACTAACAGTTATGATACACCACACCTATAACATACAACCACTCTATTACTGGCACACACTATTTTTAATGACATATATCCACTATAATATGTACACAACACTTGTATTACAACAGACCTATTATGCCATGAAACCCATTTCTATTGCCACAATCACTTATTGTATCATCCCACCTGTTATCTATCAAAACTTCAACAATGCAGATTTATCACTTGAACCCTGATACACTCCACTATATTGTCACTTTCCCCACGTTTATGTCATAACCTTTATTGGATGACATAAAGCACTATCCATCATCACACGCCTTATATGACATCATCTACTGTGTATGATATCAATCACTTTGTGTGACATCCAATGACATTTCTATGACTCAACCACTCTTATTATTATGGCAAACCCATTTATAATCATCCACTTGGGGAATCACAACATTGTGTAACTTCAACCAGTCATACCCAACTATCTGTGTCCACACCCACTTCAATTTAACAGACCCATGTGTATGCATACACATTCAGCCACATGATTATGCATCATACATACAACCCATTTTATCCATCACAAGATTTATTTATGACAAAATCACACTTATCAATTACATCCACTATATTGCCCTTTGTCCACTGTTCTGTGTCATCTCACACTCTATTGGTGCATCATCATTATCATTGACATCTTATCCACTTATTTTATGACATCTATATCACCTTATGATCAAACAACTGTGTGATGATGACACCCCATCGCTATGATGAATCATTCCCTACAGAGGGACACACACCAAATACAAATGACAGTTATTATGCCCAATCCACTAGTTAACACACACCACTTACCAGACATCACAACCTGTATCTTTCATCACAACCTTCTATCACACCCATTTGTATGACATCACATACCCATCCTATGTGTGACATTTTATGCACTGTATATATTACATCACATCCACCCCTTATGCGACAACTTCTGTAATAGGACTCAAATCCTCTCTTATAGAACACATCCATCATGTATGGCACATGTACACTATACATGTGACTCAAACAATAAGACTTTGTCATCTCACCCACGTATTGACAACATCACACCACATTTATGACATCACAACACTTATTTATACATCAGAGCTACTATATCTCACATCACACCCATTGTATCTGACAGCACATCCACTGTAATCTGTTCATCACACCCGATATATCGATCATATAACCCCATATATGTATGGTATCACCCCATATGTATGACATCAATGAACTACATATGACATCACATCCACATCTTTTTGAATACACACCCACTCTATGACATCACAGCCACTGTATTCATCATCACAACCCATTTATTCCACATCCATCCGCTGTAGCTGCCTCATTACTTACAGTGTATGGATTGTACCAAACCTACTATATGTGTGACATCAAACCCACTCTATGTATGACATCATGTGAATGTCTAATGAATCACACCACTCTTTATGACATCACAACTGTATTCATGACACCACCCACTCTATTCATGACATCACACCCACTGGATAGGACATCACTACATTTACTTGTGACATACAGTCACTTGTATCTATGACAAGACACCTACAATGTTTATGACATCATACTCACTGTATATGACATCACACTTGCTGTTGAATGACAACCAACCACTGTTTCGACATCACACCCACTGTATCTGTGTCATCACACCACACTTATTTGATGATATCACACCATGTCTGTAAAATCACATCCACTGCATGGATGACACACTAGGCCACTGTATTTGAAACAATAAAAAATCCATCACATTGATGACATCTACCACTCTTGTTATCATGGCACACTATTTTATGACATATATCCACTATATATGATGTCACACACATTTTGTATGACAACAGAAGCTTATCTCCTTTAAACCCATTATTGCATCACACCACTCTATATGTCATCACACCCACTCTGTCGAAACATCACAAAACTGTGTCAGACATCACAGGGGCATGTGTATGCCATCATACCATATATGTCATCATACCACACTTTATGAACAAAACTTAGTTTGGATGACCACACAACACTGTATTCATCATCACACGCCACCTTATATATGACAATCACTACTGTGTATGATATCACATTCAACTTATTTTGCATTGCACATGACTGTTCTATGAATCACCACCTATATTTTGCAATCAATTTTATGCATCCACACATTGGTATGACAACCCCAATCATTGTAATTCACAGCCATTGTTGACATCACACACTTTATCGGGTCATACACCCAATTTATTTTATCAACCATTTATGCATGACACACCCACTTTTTATGACATCAAAATGCACACATTGACATCACACCAGTTTATGACCTCACGCACTTATTTTATGATATCAACCACTTATTTTTAACATAAATCTGACTCATGCAAAATCTGTTCATCTCACAACTATTGATGTCACCCATTTTATGTACACTTCCCTATATTTATGACATCAATCACTTTTTATGACACCCCAAACACTTTATGATAAAACCCCCGATTTGTATGACTTTTCATAGAACACACATCCACTCTACACACCAACCCAATTTATGATGTCCCCACCATTAGCATCATCACACCATGTACATACATCACCCCCTGTATCTTTGACACAAACTAAACCGATATCACACCCAGTTTTATGACTCACCCCACTTTTTGACATTTACACTATATAACATCACATCCACCCTTATGTCTAATTTCTGAATTGGACATCAAACCATCTCTATTATAAAACCACTCCATCATGTATGGCACTTACACTTAATTGACACAAATCAACAACTTGTCTCACCCACTGTTTGAAAACACACCCCATTTAGAATCACACACTCATTTTGACACAGACACTTACTCACATAAAACCCCCCTTTTAACGGGCACACCACCACTTCTTTTAAAACACCCAATTTGATCATAAACCCCACATTGATATCACACCCATTTATGCATCAAAAAATTTACATAACCCACTTTTTTATACAACACACTATGCTCACACCCTGTATTAGGTCATCACACCCAATAATCCACATCGCATCGTTGGCTCATATATTTTACATAAAGGATTGTACAAACCACTTATTGTGACATCAAACCCATTATGTATACACATGTAAATTCTAATGAATCACACCACTTTTAAACATCAAAATTGTTTGACACCACACCCCTCTATTCATGACATCACACCCATAATAAAACCACATTTATTGACTTCACAGCACTTATCTATGACAACACCAAATGTTTATGACTCATACTCACTTATAGCCCATCACAACCTGTTTTAATGACACCAACCATTTTACCGCCCCACCACTTATCTGGTATAAAACCACTTGTTTGATGAATACACATCTGTATAATCATAACTTATAAACAAACCACTTATATGAATCACACCCATTGATGAATCAACCACTCTTTTTAAAATGGCACACCTATGTTTTGGACATCAATCCATTTATGATTCACATACATTGTTGTATGACAACAAAGTTTATATCTCCTTTAAACCCATCTTATTGCCATCAAACACTCTTTTTCATCACACCCACTTTTGTGACATCACAACAATGTGTCAACCACACAGGGGATTATCCACAATGCACTAAATGCATTATCCACATTAACAAATTTTTATTTGGATACATAACACACTTATTATGACATCACACCCCTATTATATGACAGTCACTACTGTGTTGATATCAAAATTCCATATTGGGGATGACAAACTTATTTGCATCACAACCTTATTTAGGGCATAAAATTTTATTTGGCATCCAACAAAATGTGGACAACAAAATCATTGTGTAACTTCACAGCCACTTTGACATCACACCCACTTTTTGGGGCATAAACCCCAATATATATTTAAAAGACCCTTGTATAAACTACAACA
>JAJLRB010005480.1:0-38152 GCA_020976825.1 Odocoileus hemionus | reverse complement strand
CATGGAGCAACACACTGGTTCAAAACTGGGAAAGGACTACATCAAGGCTGTATGCTGTCACCCTGCTTATTGAGCTCATATCAGAGTACACCATGTGAAATGCTGGCTGGATGAACACAAGTGAAATCAAGAATGCCAGGAGAAAATTCAAGCAACTTCAGATATGCAGATGATATACAACTTTAATGGCAGTGTGAAGAGGAACTAAAGAGCCTCTTGATAAATGTGAAAGAGGAAAGTGGAAAAGTGGCTTAAAACTCAACATTCTAAAGACTAAAATAATGGCATCTGGTCCCATCATTTGGAGTCAAATAGATGGGGAAGAAAAAAATGGAAACAGTGGCAGATTTTATTTTCTTGGGCTCCAAAATCACTATGGATGGTGACTTCAGCCATGAAATCAAAAGACACTTGCTCCTTGGAAGAAAAGTTATGACAAATCTAGACAGCATACTGAAAAGCAGAGACATTACTTTGCTGATAAAGGTCTATTTAAAGCTATGGTTTTCCCAGTAGTCATGTATGGATGTGAGAGAGTTGGACTATAAGGAAGAGTGAACACTGAAGAATTGATACTTTTGAACTGTGGTGTTGGAGAAGACTCTCGAGAGTCCCTTGGACTTCAAGAAGAGATCCAACCAGTCCATCCTAAGGAAATAAGTCCTGAATATTCATCAGAAGGACTGATGCTAAAGCTGAAACTCTAATACTTTGGCCACCTGATGTGAAGAGCTGACTCATTGGAAAAAAAAACCCTGATGCTGGGAAAGATTGAAGGTGGGAGGAAAAGGGGATGGCAGAGGATGGGGATGGTTGGATGGCATCACTGACTCAATGGACATGAGTTTGAGCAAATTCCAAGAGGTAGTGAAGGACAGGGAGGCCTGTTGTGCTGCAGTGTATGGAGTGACAGAGTCAGACATGACTGACTTAACAACAGCATAGACGTGTGTTTATATATATATTTATCTAGCTATATCATGCTAGTTGTGTTAATTATGCCAACTTGGATTATTTAAAGGACTCAAGAAACTCTGAAAACCTTTTTTCCCCTAGCTTTGTTGAGTCATAGTGACATACAACACTGTAAGTTTAAGATATACAAGGTGACTATTTGATAAATGTATATATTGTGAAGTGATTACCACAATAAGGTTAGCTTACACATCCATCATCTCACAAAACTGCAATTTTTTGTCTTTGATGAGAGAAGTTAAGGTCTACGCTCTTAGCATCTTGCAAATATACAACATTGTTAACTATAGTCATCATGTGTACATTACAGCTCCAGAACATGCTCATCTCATAACTAGAAGTTTGCACACACTTTGATCAGCATCTCCCAAATTTCCTTACCCATCTGCCCCCAGAAACCAGCAATCTACTATCTGTTTATGAGTTTGGCTTTTTTTTTTTCTTTTTTCACTCCACATATAAGAATGTACAGTATTCATCTTTCTCTGTATCACATATTTCACTTCCCATAATGCCATCAAGGTCCACTCATCATATCACAAATGGCAGCATTTCCTTATTTTTGTGACTGAATAATATTCCATTGTGCATATACACCACATTTTCCTCATCCATTCATCTGCTAATGGACATTTAGGTTGCTTCCACATCTTGGCTAGTCCTGCAGTGAACATGGGAATGCAAATATCTATTTAAGATAGTGGCTTTACTTTCTCCAGCTATATACCCAGAAAGCAAGAAGGTTTTCTGAGAAACCTTCATAGTGCTTGTACCAATTTACATTCCCATCAAGAGAGCACAAGTGTTCCCTTTTATCCACACTCTTGCAAAATTTAAAGTTTCAAGGTACAATAAAAGAGAGAGAAACCACAGGGAAAAGCATGAGAAATCTGGTACTTCTAGGCATAGCTTTCCTTTAGGAAGTGCTTCATCTTCTTAGCATGAACCACCAAGTTATGAATGAGATACACTGATCTCAGTAAAATTTAAATGCCATCCAAAGAGGAGACTTTAATACCTCTCTAGTCAGATAGACAAAGCTAGTTTGCATGACCAGGTTCAAGAATAGAAACTAAGACCCCAAGCAGAAATCAAATGTAATCTATTGATCTTCACATTTTCTATTTTAAAAATGCTGACAAAACTGCTTCCAGGTATACAGATTGCTTCCTGATGTATTCCGTACCTTAACCCAGAAATACCCCAATCCCTAGTTAGAAAATAACATTACACTTTGGCCAAGTGTTAGCACCATGTCTTCACTCCAGGCTTCAGGGATTAGAACAGGGTTGTAAGAGATCTGGTTCAGAGGAAATAAATTTTGTATTTACACATTATGTGGGGAACGGAAGAGATGGGCATAATAGATCCTCATTGTAATCCAAAGAAATCAAGCTCTAATAGAATCTCTCTTAAAAGAATCAATATATTTCCTTGAAAGTGATACACCACAGTCTTAATCATAGTTCAGAAACAAACAAGAACAATGCTTGTCATTTCCCTTACCTCACATGGAAGCTGAACCATCTAATTTTAGTTTTTTAAAAAACCTCCTTTGCCAAAGGTAAACCTTTTTTGAAAAAGCTGATTCTATAAAGCAACAAATGGCCAATATAACTATTGTATTAAGCTGAGATGAGACAGTGATCTAAAGTCAGTGGAGGAGTACATTCTAGTTGAACACAGAAATTCAGTTATCTATTGCAATGAACATGGAAATGCAGATATCTAGAGCCCAATCAAAATAAAAACAAATTCATAAGAAAAAAAAAGAGACAGTGACTTTACTTCCTCCCGCTATATATCCAGAAGCAAGATTTATTGGACCATATGGCAGTTCTATTTTAGTTTTTCTGAGAAGCTAAAGTTACATTCTGGTTGAGAAGCAACAAAGAGGCTTCTCAACTAGTCTCCTCTTGCCAGTGTCTTCTATGTGTACATTCTTGATGCTCTTGTCATATTGCAACTGTGAAACAAAGCGCAAATTACTCAACCTCTTGTGCTTCTGTTTCTTCATCTTTATATAATGGGGATAAAAATAGTATATTTCTCACTGCTTTATGGAAACTAAATTAGTTCATAAAACATTTAAAACCTTGTGCCCAACACAAAGAATGTGCTTAAGAGTATTAGATGAAGTTGTTATTGCTAGTAGCAGGCGTATGCAATATAATCCTCTGAGGGTTCTCATACACTTTTATTATTTCCTAAAAATGCTTTAACAGTCAGGAGTTGTTTCTCATATTTTTTGTTCATTTCTTTATCCTGTTTTTTTCAAAATTCTTGGCCAAAGCTTAAAGTGCTTCATATTTCACTTAATTAGAATATTTTAGTGTTAGCTGATATAGGTATATTGCATCTCTCTTTTTTAGCCTCAGGCTTATCTGATTTGGTGTCTCTTCTTTTTTTAGCTGGGATACAGTTGTTCCACAATGCTACATTAGTTTCTGCTGTACAACAAATTTAATCAGCGATGTTTATCCATATATCCCCTTCCTCTTGGACTTCCCTCCACCCTCACACCCCAGTTCATCTAGGTCACTAGAGAGAACCAAGCTGAGCTCCCTCTGTTAGACAAGTGAAAGTGAAGTCGCTCAGTCACATCCCACTCTTAGTGACCCCGTGGACTGTAGCCTACCACCTCCTCCATCCGTGGGATTTTCCAGGTAAGACTACTGGAGTGGGGTGCCATTTCTTTCTCCAGGGGATCTTCCCAACCCAGGGATCAAACCCGGGTCTCCCACATTGCAGACACACGCTTTACCATTTGAGCCACCAGGGAAGCTCTGTTATACAGGAGGTGCTCAACAGCTATCTGTTTTACACTTGGAAAGGCATGTATGTCAATCCACTCTACAATTCATCCCACCCCCCGCTTCCGCCATGACGACATGCCCATTCCCTAGGTCTGCATCACTAGTCCTGCCGTGTTATTGTTCAGTTGCTCAGTCATGAGGACTCTGTGACCCCATGGACTACAGCATGCCAGGATTCCCTGTCCTTCACCATCACCCAGAGCTTGCTCAAAATCATGCCCATCAAGTTGGTGATGCCATCCAGCCATCTCATCCTCTGTTGTCCCCTTCTCCTCCCACCTTCAATCTTCCCCAGCACAAGGGTCTTCTCCAATGACTCAGCTTCGCATCAGGTGGCCAAACTATCACAGTTTCAGCTTCAGCATCAGTCTTTCCAATGAATACTCAGGATCAATTTCCTTTAGGATTAACTGGTTTTATTTCTTCGCTGTCCAAGGGACTCTTAAGAGTCTTGTCCAACACCACAGTTTGAAGGCATCAATTCTTCAATGCTTAGCCATCTTTACAGTCCAACTCACATCCATTCGTGACTACTGAAAAAGCCATAGCTTTGACTATGTGACCTTTGTCAGTAAAGTGATATCTCTGCTTTTTAATACACTTTCTAGGCTTGTCATAGTTTTTCTTCCAAAGAGCTAGCGTCTATTAATTTCATGGCTGCAGTCATCATTGGTTGTGATTTTGGTGCCCAAGAATTGTTTCCCATTTATTTGCCATGAACTGATGGAGCCAGATGCCATGATCTTAGTTTTTTGAATGTTGAGTCTTAAGCCAGCTTTTTCACTCTCCTCTTTCACCTTCATTAGGAGACACTTTAGTACCTCTTTGCTTT
The DNA here is from genome assembly GCA_020976825.1 of Odocoileus hemionus. NCBI lineage: Eukaryota > Metazoa > Chordata > Mammalia > Artiodactyla > Cervidae > Odocoileus > Odocoileus hemionus. The sequence goes on along the minus strand of JAJLRB010005480.1, from coordinate 33,529 downwards.
CTGCTATAAGGATGGTGTCATCTGCATATCTGAGGTTATGGATATTTCTCTCGCCAATTTTGATTCCAACTTTTGCTTCATCCAGCCTGGCATTTCGCACAAGGTTCAGTTCAGTTCAGTTCAGTCACTCAGTCGTGTCTGACTCTTTGCGACCCCATGAATCGCAGCACACCAGGCCTCCCTGTCCATCACCAACTCCCGGAGTTTACCCAAACTCAAGTCCATCGAGTCGGTGATGGCATCCAGCTGTCTCATCCTCTGTCATCCTTCTCCTCCTGCCCCCAATCCTTCCCAGAATCAGGATCTTTTCCAATGACTCAACTCTTCACATGAGGTGGCCAAATGATTGGAGTTTCAGCTTCAGCATCAGTCCCTCCAATGAACACCCAGGACTGATCTCCTTTAGGATGGACTGGTTGGATCTCCTTGCAGTCCAAGGGACTCTCAAGAATCTTCTCCAACACCACAGTTCAAAAGCATCAATTCTTCGGCGCTCAGCTTTCTTCAGTGTCCAACTCTCACATCCATACATGACCACTGGAAAAAATCATAGCCTTGACTAGACGGACCTTTGTTGGCAAAGTAATGTCTCTTCTTTTTAATATGCTGTCTAGGTTGGTCATAACTTTCCTTCCAAAGAGTAAGTGTCTTTTAATTTCATGGCTGCAGTCACGATCTGCAGTGATTTTTGAGCCCAAAAAAACAAAGTCTGACCCTGTCTCCACTGGTCCCCCATCTATTTCCCATGAGGTGATGGGACCAGATGCCATGATCTTAGTTTTCTGAATGTTGAGCTTTAAGCCAACTTTTTCACTGTCCTCCTTCAAACTTTCATCAAGAGCCTTTTTAGTTCCTCTTCACTTTCTGCCATAAGGTACTCTGCATATAAATTAAATAAGCAGGGTGACAATATACAGCCTTAATGTACTTCTTCCTCAATTTGAAACCAGTCTGTTGTTCCATGTCCAGTTCTAACCGTTTCTTCTTGACCTGCATACAGGTTTCTCAGAAAGCAGGTAAGATGGTCTGGTTTTCCCATCTCTTGAAGAATTTTTCACAGTTTGTTGTGATCCACACAGCCAAAGACTTCAGTGTAATCAATGAAGCAGAAGTAGATGTTTTTCTGAAGTTCCCTTGATTTTTCTGTGATCCAAAGGATGTTGGCAATTTGATCTCTTGTTCCTCTCTCTTTTCTAAATCCAGCTTGAACATCCAGCAGTTCTCTGTTCACATACTGTTGAAGCCTAACCTAGAGAATTTTGAGCATTACTTTGCTAGCATGTGAGATGAGTGCAATCATGCGGTAGTTTGAGCATTCTTTGGCATTGCCTTTCTTTGGGATTGGAATGAAAACTGACCTTTTCCAATCCTGTGGTCACTGCTGAGTTTCCCAAATTTGTTGGCATATTGAGTGCATCAATTTAACAGCATTGTTGTTTAGGATTTGAAATAGCTCAGCTGGAATTCTATCACCTCCACTGTATTTGTAGTGATGCTTCCTATAGCCCACTTGACTTCGCATTCCAGGATGTCTGGCTCTAGGTGAGTGATCACATCTTCGTTGTTATCTGGGTCGTGAAGATCTTTTTTGTATAGTTCATCTGTGTATTCTTGCCACCTTTTAATACCTCTGCTTCTGTTAGGTCCATACCATTTCTGTCCTTTATTGTGCCCATCTTTGCATGAAATGTTCCCTTGGTATCTCTAGTTTTCTTGAAGAGATCTCTAGTCTTTCTCATTCTATTGTTTTTTCTGTATTTCTTTGATTGTTCATTTAGGAAAGTTTTTTTATGTCTCTTTACTATTATTTGGAACTACATTCATACGGATATGTTTTTCCCTATAAATAAGTTCGTCTATACCATGTTTTTAGATTCCACATACATGCATTAATATGCAATGTTTGTTTTTCTCCTTGACCCACTTCACTCTGTATGACAGACTCCAGGGCCATCCACGTGTCTACAAACGACCCAATGGCTGAGTTAAGAAGCCTCCTGCATTGTTGGTCAGAATGTAGACTGATACAGCCATTATGGAGAACAATGTGGAGGAGCCTTAAAAGACTAAAAACAGAACTACCATAGGACCCAGCAACCCCACCACTAGGCATAGCCCCCGAGAAAACCATAACAGAAAAAGCCACATGCACCCCAGTGTTCACTGCAGCACTATTTACAGTAGCCAAAGCTCAACCTAACTGTTCACAGGCTGATGGATAAAGAAGACATGACACATACACACAGTGAATATCACTCAGTGTCTTATTCTTAGTTCTTAAAAAAATGGGTCAAATTTTTTCCCTGAGATATAAATTTTAATAGTTTGCATCCCACACCTCTCGAAAAAAAAAATCAGGATATTTAAGACATTTAAATTAAAAAATCCCATTATTTTAACACAATTATTTCCCTAATTAAATAGGCATACTAATAACCACTACATTGCACACATTCTTTTCATGCACCGACTACTAAATGTTTCCAGCATTACCCAAAGTATTTTTAACTTCCTGCATACTTATACAATTTCAGACACTAATAGGAGGGCCTGAACATATGACAGACCAAAATAAAAAATGAGCCTGCCTACACTATCTCATTCTAGAGAGGAAAACAAGTATTGATTAGATAAAAACTCAATAGTCATGGTTTCAAATAAAGTAAAAAAAAAACAACTTTTCTTTTAAAAATCATAAAATATCATAATGGAAAGGGACCTCCAAGATAACCTATAAATTAAGAAACTGTGAGACAGATGGTACAGTCTAAGAACCTAGATCTTGTATAGCCTGCATTTTCCTGGAAAGAAAACTTTTTAAAAGTGGCTCATGTCATAAAATAGTTAATGCATTTCCAGCTTCAATCAATGAGCAGACTTAGGTACACAATCAGACTCAATTACTGTGCTTTACATTCTGCAGAACAAAGTTTTATAATTCTCAGAAGTCAACACCTTCATCCTCATCACGAATCATGTTTCTCAAGCAGCATCTCAAATAATATTCTTTATCACAGAATAGACATACATGCACACACACACACACACACAGATACAAAATGGAAGCATTAGCATTTCTAAATGAGCATGTGGGGAAATCACGGGAGATCTTAGAATGTTTTGGGCCCTGGGATCCTGTTATGCCGGGTTTCCAGCTGTGCCCCTCTGGTGTCTGCTTTTCACAGTAAGACGTCATGCACAGCAGGAGAACTAGACAAAAAGGGTTTTAATAATCAGTAATGGCCCAGATTCAGAGAGACATTAGGTTCTGCAAGCCTGGGAAACAATCATTGTTTCCATTGGGATTTCCGTTTATGCTCAGCTTTTTCAAACATTTGTGAGAAGACAACTGAGCTATTAAGGACTAATTTCCAGTCAATGAGAAGGCATGGAGCACTTCAAACGAGCTTTGAGCCACTAAAACTCTAGGAGCAGCTCCCCCTGTGTGCTGCATGGGAATGTAGAGGTGACAGGCATTCAGACAGTTTACACTTTGGCAGTTCATATTATTCCTACAGATACACACCCAACAAGCCCTTTTTACATTATTCTACATAAATATGAAACTCTATGCAGAGAGATGGGGGGGGGAAGCTCTCCATCTGTAAGATGTTAGAAAACAAAAAAAAAATATTAATTCATTGCATTTCATGTCACAGATAAATAGTATATAACACTGCAGAAATTACATAATGCAAACTACAGCTACTATAAAACCTACCAGCATTTACTTTTCAAAATATATTGCATAAAAAACAAAAAATTGGCACATGCATGTAGGTTGAGATATGCTCGTGCATGTATGTATGTATATATACATATTTTTATATATTTATGTTAGTATTAAAGAAGTTTCATCAAACTCAAAACTTTAAAAAAGGTTACTTTTCCATACTAAGTTTTGAAATAACAATGCTGGAAAACTGAACCAAAGTTTTAAAAACCTTAGCTTTCACAGAAGAAATGAAAAAGAAGATCAAAGGAGTGAACATGCATGTACAATTTAATTTCTTTAGAGAAGTAACAAAAAGACCACCTAGTTTTATTAAATCTGGAGGTTGTAGAGAACTTCAATCTTGTTGCAGTCAACTGAAAATCTACTTGATTTCTCCCTATTACAGCTTATCAAAAAGATGGTCTAGTTTCTATTTAAGTAAGTGTCATCACAGAAATCTCACTAAATACAAAATCAGAAAGTCACTAGAGACTGTAAGATGTCTAAACACCACACATCTTTCTCTAACTCTAAGGAATTACTCTTCATAGAATGAGCATGACTTCCGAGCCTGAATGCATCCTCCAAGCATCTTTCCAAAAATCTCAAATTTCTTTGGGAGCCTGAGGTTCATTTTAAGCATTCAATGGGATTTTGCACTCTACTCCAAAATGCATTCCCATTTGTGATAATAAGCATTATGTTATCACTCTCTATGAAAGAATGATTAGTCTCTCAATTTCTAAAATTCTGTACTGAATCAAAGAGCAACAAACACAGCAGCTTGGGCCAGTATTGCATCTTTCCTTAGGGTCCTGGTTTTCTAGAAACAGGCTCACGAATAACATGCATGCAAAGGGCAAACGTATCTGCGTACATGAATCTTCAAATATTCATCTGCATGTAAGGACTATTTCTTGTAGGCTTCCCTTGTGGCTCAACTGGTAAAGAGTCTGCCTGCAATACAGGAAGACCTGGGTTCAATCCCTGGATTGGGAAGACCCCCTGGAGAAGGGAAAGGCTACCCACCCCAGTATTCTGGCCTGGAGAATTCAGGACTATACAGTCCGTGGGGTTGCAGAGTCAGACACGACTGAGCGACTTTCACTTGGAAGGACTATTTCAGACTAGACACTGGGAGGAAGGCCAGAAAGCACTATCCAAGAGAGAGCTTAATACAGTATTCCCATTCTGTTCTTACAGAAATGTTGAATCATGTTTCTTTGTGTTGAGAGATCAAGCTCTCTTGTGTTTTGTGGAGGATTGAAATGTTTGTGATCCAACTGTCAGTCTTATATATATTTCAATAAATTTTTCATGAAATAGGTGTCTGATATTAATTTTCAACTTTTTAAAATCATGAATGCTGTGATTTTCATAGTATAAATGACCTACATTTCTCAAAGAATGTATTAAAAAAATCTCACTCTTCTTACATCAACCCTCAGACTTTGCTTTCTCTAAAGCAATCTTGTCATGAGATATTGAAACAGTCAGTCTTACATTGTAGTTGACCGTTGAGTGTGTCCTGGCTTGAAAATACATATGATAACTGAAGTACTCTCCAAGTCATTCTTTATCATTAAAAGGATGGCTGCCCTCATTCACCACATCAAGATTTACAATTTGTCATAGTGTCATTTTTACCTATGTGAAAAAGTTTTAAGCCACTTTTTATTCAGTTCATAAAACTCTGAACAGCAGTGATTCAAACTAAGTCAGAAAATGACTGTTTAATAAAGCAAGCTAGCAAAAGCACATCTAAATAAAGACTTAAAAATTGTGTAATTGAATAAAATTTAAAATTTAATTCAGAATTTTACTACTCATGAGAATTCAAAAACAGTCAAGGTTAAACTGTTTTGAAAGTGTTGATAAATATTTGGTGCTAACAGAAGCACTGAGGGGATGCAGTGACCTTCAGATGAGCCACCATCCTGCCAGTTTGCATTTCTCTTTTCCATTAATACTTTGCTCACATACACAAATTATTTTTGTAGATACATCTACATTAATTATTATATCAAATACTTTGAAAATTAACATGTATTCATAGACATTATTATCAACAAGTTTACAAAAAGATCAGCAGTATTCTTAATATTTACACTTTCATCCAATTCCTAGACAAATACCTGGATTAACCTTGGACTTTCAACTAAATTTTCAAGTTCACCTCCTAAGTAAAAATAAACTGCACTCTTTGATATTTTTGTACACTAAGCCAACATTTTTGGCTTGACTGCCTTTTTTTGACTCAAAGAAATATGTTTGCCATGCTGCAGGGCTTCCAAATTTTCTCCCATGAGATTTTTTTTTGTCTCAAGGCAACTCTAGAACAGACTCTACATAATGTTTCAAACAACTTTGACTTGCTGTTAATGTGTTCTATTTATTGCAATAGTTCCTAGCCAAGATTTCTCTATTACTGGTTGCAAAAAAGAAGTTTTTTTGTTTTAATTTAAGAAATGCTCCAAATATTTTTTTTAAACATAACTGCAAGAATTCTGATGTCATGAAGTGGGGTTCTCTCCAACTGATATCAAGAATCAGGTTCAATGATAGCTTCACACACAGAGGCACACACAAAACAGAAGAATCTTAGATTCATGTCTAAATTGGTCCTATTCTTTTTTAGATCGGTTATTCTTCATGATCTTTCTCACTGTGGGGAACCTCAGCATCACAGTTAAGACAGCCCTTAAGCTTTGTAAGTTGTTCTAACAAGCCTTCTCTCCCCATTACTTGCTCTTCCCCTCCGCCCCGTTTTCAAAAATTAGCTGGCAGGTTTATGACAATCTCATCTGACATCATGCATACCGCATAGTTTTATGAATTTGAGTGTCTAATTATCTCTAAATGAACACTTAAGAGATGACATGTAAGATCTTTAAGATTGCTTTTCAGCTCCACTGCCTGGGAAATGTGTGGTAAGGAGCGGGTAAGATGATGACTTGCATAATAATTTTACTCTGCAGTGTAGGAAAGAGGATTTGCAGTGAAGACTAAATCTTGCCATTTCAAGTTATGTCTTCACAACGCTTTTGGGGGAAAGTTATATAAGTGACTATTCAGTACGCTTTTGACTTTAAAATGAAAATAGAATGTAGGGCTCTCAAAATGAAATCATCTCTCATTTTGTTATTTCCATTTCATTTTCAATGTAGTTCATGAAAAATAAATCTCTCCCTTTTAATCTCAGTTTTTAGCCACTTACATTGTTTTAGTCTATCCCTTTATTTTATTATTATTGTTGTTAGACATGCACACACACATACACACACACACACACACACACACACACACACACACACACATCCTAGGATGAATTAAGGAAAATCCCACAGCTATCTTTATTAGCCTGGTGTGGCAATGACTTCACCCTGGAATGAAGCAACTCTTGCTTTCCTTCTTTATTCTTATTCTCAGGCAATGATAATCAGAAAATAAATCTAGTTTCCTGGTAAAGATTATCTCAAGGTTGTACCTAGGACTATTTCTAACATCCAAGGCAAATATCACAGACTTATTTAAAACCAGCTCATGGAAAAAGTCAATTATAAATTATCTCCATGTTTTGTTAGAGACCACGTCATTCCTCCTGGAAAGGCTCTCTCTGCCTAGAGGGAGAGGCATTGCTTTCAGAATCACACTCTGAATTGTATTCCTGTAGCGATTACATCACCCTCTGAAAATAGCTTCCTTCCCTAGATGCCCTCCAACAATATGCCTCCTTTGGGGGCATTAAAGCAGCAAGGCCTCTAGACTGAAAGCTCATTTCTCAAGTCTAATTCCTCAGACAGCCATCTGTTAAATGTAGAGATCCATGATTTAATAGTCACCATTGGTACTATCCCTCAAAGTACCTCTTTGGGATAAAATCTCTCTATTTCTATTACCCAAGAAAAATAGTTTAGAATTATTCCAATTCAACACTTGTTTTTGGAGCTGGCAAAGATTTATTAGGAAGTACAGCAGTAAATAAATTATGGGATAAAATGGTAGTGGGAACAAGACTCTTAATTTCCATATGTGAAGAATTAGCATAAGAAAAAGTTCTATCTGAGCTGTATATTACTTTTGTATTTCCATACCTTAAACTTGGTAAGTCCTTAATGTTCATTAGTATTTAGAGTCATCAGAAGCCTTGGACCATCTATGGCACTTGCTCATGAAGCTCTATCCAGAGGCAGCATCTAGAGGCTAAAATTTATTTCATATTGGCAGATGCTGGCCTGAGAAAACATTGCTAGGTTCTTCCTGTCTTGAGCAGCATTAAAGATCATCAATCTTGACAACGGGGGCTGCACCTGCTTCCCCTAATTCCACAGTATGTGTATTACTAAATGCTCAGCATGCTTGTTGCTGAAACTCTAGGCATTAAGCTATCATTCAGAAACCCCAACCAGGAAGGCCTGGAGAGCTCAGGCTGCAAGATTGAGTGAAAAGGGGAAATATAGAAGTTAAACTAAAGCACAGGACTGTCACTACTTAGGACACAGGCTTTAATATAACAAGGCTAAATTCTCTCTTTCAGACTCCTTCTAAAATCTATACAGTACAACTCAAGGGAACAAAGTGAACTGATGAAAAACGTAAAGCTGACTCATACAGATTATGTATACTACCTCCTGATGGTGTCCTGAAGCATATTAAAAACAAGTGCAGTAGGGGCTTACTCAAGGGTATATATATTAAGGGCCTCCAATTATGACCTGGATGTTATGAAAAACTGAGACATGACTTGAGAGGTGCTCCAAAGTTTGCAAAATAAACAAACATTAAGATTCCCCCCCCCCACCCAGAGAGTAACATGGAAATTTACATTACCATATGTAAAATAGATAGTCAATGGGAATTTGCTGTGACTCAGGGAATTCACACCCGGGCTCTGTACCAACCTAGAGGGGTGGGGAGGGGAGAGAGGCTCCCCAGGGAGGAGACACAGATATACCTATGGCTGATTCATGTTGATGTTTGGCAGAAACCAACACAGTTCTGTAAAGCAATTATCCTTCAATTATAAATAAATAAATTTTAAAAAGGAGTTCTCCCCAAATTTTGTTTTATGAAACAAACAAAAGCAAATATGTAAGAGGGAAGAAAGCAGACATCAGAAACCCAAAGCAATATACTCAACCAGAGTTTTAAGGGAAGGAACGGTGGTGAGTGGCACATTAATCATAATCTTTTCTAGAAGAAGATAGCCCACATATTAAATAGAATGGAGTAGTGCTGTTGCTAAGAAAATGTATGGGCTATAGATAGAAGAAACCAGAGACTGATAACCCTGCATTTCACTACACCCACCAGACATCATTATATTTTAAATCAACTGCAATGTGATTTAAAATTCTAGTTGAGAATTTCATATCTAGGGTATAATTTAATCTTCCATTAGGCAATGAGAAATATGATCAGTCTCTTAATCACCAATGAATACCATGATGTCATCAATTTTCCAAAATTATTAATAAAGTAGAACATAAACAGGAAATTCTGCTGTGTGGTATAATAATTGCTGTAGGCTTATGATCTTTATGAACAATTCTCAAAAACATCATTTCTTGTAATGGCACCCACAAAGAAAAGTAGGATACTAAAGTAATTACTAAGCATATTTTAAGGCAATGGAAAATATAAATTGAAAACAAAAATAATAGGACGGGATGATAATTCTGTCTGGGAGTACTATACGCCCAAATCTGAGGTCACCATAGTGAGCTGACTATTAAGGAATGAACTCTCTCCACTTGTTTAGATTCACTGCACCCTGGAAGCCAGATGATATAGGTTTCCCCATATAGGAAGGCCACATATTCTCATCATTTTTAAACTTGACTTTTCTCATTTTTTCCTGTGTGTGCATGAATTTACTTCACAGAACTCAAGTTTAACCAGAATTGAAATGTTAATACTTCAGTAATTCCAGAGGGCTATACACTAGCTAAAAATCTGGATTAACTTCCTTAAATTTAGTAATGTATAAGTGAGTTAAAAGGACAAACTGATATTTCTGCATTAGTCAGAAATGTTTTGTGTTTTGTTTTGGGCTTTTGTTTGGAGCTTGGTTTTGCTTTTCGTGTTAAATTTTTGTTTGACTCCACTTTGTTTTGCTGATTCCACTTTCTGGTAACCTATCTTCTGTTTCATTTTCCCTTGAAAGGGTCATCGCTCTGATGTATTCTCATTGCATATAGTTGGGGAAGGGACAGAATTAACACACACCATCCCTCCATCCCTCGTTTCTCCCACTCCCATCAAGCACAGGGTTCATAACACAGGCCTGACCAGCTACAATCTTCAAATTTCTTGGCTAAAACAATTAGGTCAGTGAAGGGATGGAGCCAAATTGACCCAATAAGAGTGAAACTTGGAGATTTGCTTGAATTATTGAAAAGCAGCATTCTCTTTGGGGTGAAGCAGTTAGTTAGGAGACTACATGTGCAAGACACTGGGTGACTTCATCATACATACATTCATGTTAAAAGCCGAGACGACCATCAAAGACAAGGGGGGACAGAGTAGGGCAATGGAAAGAGTTGCACGATTTCAAATAATGCTCTTATTTGAAATCTTAGACTCCCATCATGTTTTAAATTAGCAGTATTCACCCCCTTGAAATTCCTTAGTTTCATGAACCAAAATATTCTCCTTCAAATACGTAACTTAAGGTTTTATCATCTGTAACTGTAATAGTCCCAACTGATTCACTGTTTAAAGCTTATATAAATTAATTTCATTCAGTCTATCTCCCTCACTGCTCAATCTGTTGACATACAAAAGAAATGATACTATGAACCAGTGCATCACTCATTTAAACAAAACTTTATGAGGATAAAATTGAAGTTATTTCCATATTAAATTTATCAATTTTAAAATGGTTTTATGTGTAGCTCTTCAATAGCTTGCCCTTGTAGTAAGTTATATTAAAACCTCTCTACTCCTTAAGTCAACTCACACTACACACAAAAAACTTAATAGTCTTTTTTTTTCTAGTACACAAAACTGTGATTGGCATTTTTATTTTAAATTCTAATTAGCCTTTTAGGTTGAGTTGGTTATACATCATTTTCTCTTCATATAAACATTTGGTTTATTATTTATCTACGTTTCTCTGCAAGAAGTCCTGTCATTCAACTATTACAGTATGCTCAAGATCTACCTACCTTAGTAATTACTTAATGAGCCTTTACACTGATCATTATTTTGATTTACACAGAAGTTGTATTCATCAGGAAAGCAGAAAGTTCACAAAAGTCAAACTTCAAAATTTTTCAAGGAGGAAAAATAATTTTGTGATTTTTGTTTGTACTGTTTTACTTTGTTTTGAAATGACTATGATTTTATTCTAATAATAAGTATTGGACCTTGAAGTAACTAAAAATGTAAGGAAGAAATATGCAATTACTGATGGTACAAAATTACAACAGAACAGTATAAAGATATAAATATAGAAAATATCATCCAAAGATCAGGTAGAAGGAGATGGAGCTGGATAAAGAGGATCTGGATAAATGTGTAGAAGTTAATAGGAGTTGAAGGTGTGCATCTGATGGCTTCTTTTATCCAGTGGCTGTTTTATAGATGAGGGAAGTGAGGTTTGAGAGTTAAAACAATTTTCCAAAGTCATTGTGTTGGCACCCTGCAGAAGAAGGACCCTAATTCAGTCTCTGTTTCCCCAAACTACACTACCTCTAAGAAATAGAAGGCACAGGAGGAAAGGGTTGGAGAAACAGTAAGCTTAAACAAAGCTTAAAGAAAGAGGGAATGCCCTGCGGTGTTACATGTAGGACATAAAATCAACAATGGTTAAACTTGAGTCCTATCAAAATTGAGAGGAAAATTAAGATTTTATTTCAGAACAAGTTGACCCTTGAACAACATGGATTTGAACTATGTGGATCCATTGATAACACAGATTGTTTCAATACTATGTACTACAGTACTGCACAATCCCCGGTTGGTTGAATTCCTAGATGCAGAACTATGGATATGGAGGAACCATTTACATGGAAGCCTAACTCTAAGTTATACATGCATTTTTTACATTATATATGTGTGGACACTGAGTTCTCCTACCCCTTCATTGTTCATTGTTCACAAGTTATTTAAAATAAATCCTAGAGAAATCCAGATCAAATCTATAATCACCTCAAACCAGTCAGAATAGGTTCAGTTCAGTTGCTCAGCTGTGTACAACTCTTTGCAACCCCATGGGCTGCAGCACGCCAGGCTTCTCCGTCTGTCACTAACTCCCAGAGCTCACTCAAACTCATGTCCATCGAGTTGGTGACGCCATCCAACCAAGTCATTTTCATCCCCTTCTCCTCCTGCCCCCAATCCCTCCCAACATCAGGGTCTTTTCAAATGAGTCAGTTCTTTGCATCAGGTGGCCAAAGTATTGGAGTTTCAGCTTCAGCTGAAACTGAATATTCAGGATTGATTTCCTTTAGGAATGACTGGTTTGACTCCTTGCTGTCAAAAGGACTCTCAAGAGTCTTCTCCAGCACCACAGTTCAAAAGCATCAATTCTTTGGTGCTCAACTTTCTTTATACTCTGACTCTCACATGCATACATGACTACTGGAAAAACCATAGGTTAACTAGACGGACCTTTGTTGGTCAGAATAGTCATCATCAAAAAAAATCTACAAACAATAAATGCTGGAGAAAGTTGTGAAAGAAAGTGAAAGTTGCTCATTCATGTCTGACTCTTTGCAACCCCATGAACTATACTGTCCATGGAATTCTCCAGGCCAGAATACTGGAGTGGGTAACTTTTCCCATCTTCAGGAGATCTTCCCATCTCATGGATCGAACCCAAGTCTCCCACATTGCAGGTGGATTCTTTACCAGCTGAGCCAAAAGGGAAGCCAATGTGGAGAAAAAGAAATCCTCCTACACTGCTGGTGGGAATGTAGATTGATACAGCCACTATAAATGACAGTACGGAGGTTCTTTAAAAAACTAAAAGTAGAGCTACCATATGATCCTTCAATCCCACTCCTGGGCATCTATCCAGAGAAAATCATAATTCAAAAAGATAAATGTGCCCCAATGTTCATAGCAGCACTATTTACAATAGCCAGGACATGGAAGCAACCTAAATGTCTATTGACAGATGACCAATAAAGATGCGGTACATACATACAATGGACTATTACTCAGCCATAAAAAGAATGAAATAATGCCTCTTGCACCAACATGGAGAGACCTAGAGATAGTCATACTAAGTAAGTCAGACAGAGAAAGACAAATAAAGGATATCGCTTCTATGTGGAATCTAAAAAATATGGTACAAATGAACTCATTTACAAAACAGAAATAGAGCCTGAGTAGAAAACAAACTTAGGGTCACAAAGGGGAAAAGCATGGGAGGGATAAATTGGGAAACTGACACATACACACGACTGTATAAAAAATAGATAACTAATAAGAAGAACCTACTGCGTAGCACAGGGAACTGTACTCAGTACTCTGTAATGATTTATATGGGCAAAGAATAAAAAATAGAGTGACTATATGTATACATGCAACTGACTCTCTCTGCCGTATAGCAGAAACTAACACAACATTGTAAATCAACTACACTCCAATAAAAATTAATTTAATAAGTTAAAAAATAAAAATAAAAGGATCCTAATTTCTAGCCTATCTAGTTTGTTCCTCAGTTCATGTCTTTGATGATCGAGGGCTTTTATGAAAATTAAGCCCCATGCACTGGGTAATCCAAGCTAAAGAATACCCATGTATGTACATCATGCTCCCAGCCCCCTTCTACATAACACTTTCTCCAAGACTCAGCTCAAGCTAAAGCCCTGGAGTCCATGTACTTTATACTCACTCCTGCACTTAAGGTATACCTAATTTGACCAGGAGTCAATGCCTTAAAAAGGAAGCTGTGACTAGTCAACAACTGACAGTGTGTCTAATCTAAATACTTAATTGGAAATCAGAACAAGAAATCCAAAAACAATAAAGATAAAAGTAGGGAGAGCTGATACCAAAAGAATGTAATGCAAACCAATGCCATGAATAAAGTCATGCAAGTCAAAAGTGAATAATATTAATGGTAGAAAAGAAATGCTCTTTTCCACTTCATCTCTTCCACTTCATATTTCAAAATAGCAATATGTTTAAGTGAGCTCATTAGTCCAAGTTTAAGATGTTTCATTAACAGAAACCTTAACAACTATCTAAGAAGTCCCTGGTGATCTTCCCTTCTGATAAATATACCAGAAAAAAAAAGGGCACCTACTATTATTACAATCACTACCCTTAGATAGGTTATGGTGACTTAAATGAGCTTTTCTGTTCTTCAAAGAGCTAACCTCAAACACACACTGTCTGTAAAAGTAATGACTATTGAATTTATGTGTATTTACTGTTAAATTAAATCCTAACTCAAAGTTTCTATGAATATATGACAACCTGCAAAAAATAATCTGCCACTCTTCAGCAAAAGGGTAAAACTATCTCATCTCACTTCTTTTCAATATTGTACTGGAAGTCCTAGCTAAAAATATATCAAGAAAAGGAAATAAAAGGTTAATAGATTCAGTTCAATTCAGCTCAGTAGCTCAGTCATGTCCGACTCTTTGCAACCCCATGGACTGCAGCACGCTAGGCTTCCCTGTCCACCATCAGCTCTTGGAGCTTACTCAAACTCATGTCCATCGAGTTGGTGATGCCATCCAATCATCTCATCCTCTGTCATCCCCTTCTCCTCCCACCTTCAATCTTTCCCAGGATCAGGGTCTTTTCCAAGGAGTCAGTTCTTCATACCACGTTTCTGTTTAAAGATGACATGATTGTCTAGGTAGAAAACGTTCAAATTATATTTTTAAAAAACCTCCTAAAATTAATAAGCAATAATTATAGAACAACTTCAGGAGGCAAGGTTAACATACAAATGGCAATAACTTTCCTATGTGCCAGCAATTAAAAAAAGAATTTGAAATTAAAGACACAAAGCACTTACATTAGCACTCAAAAATGGAATATTTAGGTATAAATCTAACTAAATATATATGAGGAACACTATAAAACCAATGAATTAAATCAGAAATAAATAAATAGAGATATTGCCCATATTCATGAAGGGGAAAACTCATTAGCAAGATGTCAATTCTTCCCAAATTGCTTTATAGATTAAAGGCAATCACAGTATAAACAACAGCAAGTTGTTTTGTGAATATTAATAAATTTATTTTAAAGTTTATATGGATGGGGAAACACAGCATGGCCAGCACAATATTGAAAGCAAAGAATAAAGTCAAAGGACTGACATTACATGACTTCAAGATTTGCTATAAAGCTACGGTAACCAAAAGAGTGTGGTAATGGCAGAAGAATACATATAAACCAATGGAACAGAGCAGAGTGTTCAAAAAGAAAATCTCACATAAATATGTGTTCTTTGGAAAAAGGAATACATACAATGCAATGAAGTAAAGATTATCTTTTCAACAAATGGTGCTGAAACTACTAGATGTCTACATTAAAAAAATAATAATCTAGACACAGACCTCACATTCTTAAAAGAAAAGAAAAACATAAAATACATCATCATCCTGAATATAATACGCAAAACAATAAAACTTCTGGAGGATAGCATAGGAGAAAATTTAGATGGTTGTGAGTTTAACAAAGACTTTTTAGATACAACACCAAAAGCATTATCCATGAGAAAAATCACTGGTAAGTTCGACTTAAAGTTTAAAATTTTCTACTCTGTGAAAGACACTGCCAAGAGAGTGAGAAGACAAGCCGCAGACTATGAGAAAATATTGGGAAAAAAGCTGATAAAGGGCTTTAAATTTTTTATTAATTTAATAATTTAACAGTTAAAAAATGAAAAAAAAAAAAACACCTGATTTTAAAATGGTCAACAGCTCTGAACATTTAGGTCTTACATTCAAGTCTATCCATATTAACTTAAATTTTATATAAGATAGTAGTACAGTTTGATTCTTTTGTGTGTATCTACTCAGTTTTTCCAACACCATTTACTGAAGAGACTGTCTTTCCTCCATTTATATTCTTGCCTCCTTTGTCATAAATTAAATATCCATATATCCATGAGTTTATTTCAGGGCTTTCTACGTGTTCCATTGAGCTATGTGTCAGTTTTCATAACTACCATATTGTTTTGATTACTATAGCTTTGTAGTATAGTTTGAAGGAAAGGAGCATGATACCTCTTATTGTTCTTTTTCAAGTTATTTTTTGGTTATTCAACATTTTTGGTGGTTCCATACATGTTCTAAGATTTTCTATTCTACTGTTATGAAAAAAAGCCATTGATATTTTGATAAGGATTGCATGGAATCTGTAGATTGCTTTGAGTAATATGGACATTTTAATATTAATTCTTTCAATCCATAACCATCATATATCTTTCCATTTGTTTTGTCATCTTCAATTTTTTATCACTGTCTTTTAGAGTACAGGTCTTTTACTTATGATTAAATTCATTCTTAGGTATTTTATTCTTTCTGGTACAATTTTAAATGGGACTCTTTTCTTAAATTCTCTTTCTGACAGCTCATTATTAGTGTATAAAAACACAACTGATTTCTTTGTACTAATTTTGTAATCTGCTACTTCATCAAATTCATTTGTTCATTCCAACAGTTTTTGGTGGTGTCTCTAGGGTTTCCCTGGTAGCTCAGCTGGTAAAAAATCCACCTGCAATGCAGGAGATCCCAGTTCAATTCCTGGGTCAGGAAGATCTGCTGAAGAAGGGACAGGCTACCCACTCCAGTATTCTTGGGCTTCCCTGGTGTCTCAGAGAGTAAAGAATCCACCTGCAATGTGGGAGTCCTGGATTCAATCCCTGGGTTGGGAAGATCCCTTGGAGAAGGGAAAGGCTACCCACTCCAGTATTCTGGCCTTGGAGAATCCCATAGGACTGTATAGTCCAGGGTGGGGGTTGGGGCAAAGAGTCGGACACGACTGACTGACTTTCACTTTAGGGTTTTCTAAATAATGTTATGTCATCTATATTCATGTGACAGTTTTACTTCTTCCTTTTCAGTTTGGATTTCTTTTTCTTGCCAAGTTACTATGCTTAGGCATTTTCTTTTATATCTCCTTATGTGACAGATCATTATGAACACATCAGGTTAAGACAGAAACATTTAGATGAAATTCATTTTTTGATCCCTGTCTAATATTCACTGGACACATGTCACTATATCAAAATCATTGCCATCATTAGTAATATGCCTCACATGGGGATAATAAACCAGATGAATCTGCAAAGTGAAACACAGGATAAGGGCTGTAGCCATTAATTTTGTTTCATGATGTTCTATTTTTCATTATGTTTGATGTTTAGGTTGAATTTGCTTCCAGAGCATTAGTCTGTGGCAATAAAGAAAGGTGAGAGATTGCCTAACAGCTTGGAAAACACACACACACACACACCTCACAGAGAGTCAAAATGTTGATTTAAATTCTATAAGGAGAGCTACAAACAAATCATAAAATTCACCAGAGACATGAGTTGAAGGGAATTTGCACAAAAGTAGTGTTAGGAATACTCAGTAAGACCATATTTCAGAATTCTCTGTAGGACACTTAGCACGCACTCCATTTCCACATGTAAAGTAATCATTGAGATGGCTAAGTGCGTATACCGTTTAGAGCGATCCAACTCTCATTCCAGGAAAACCATTTTTCTCCAAGGAGATGTTCTGATTGAAAATGCCTACCTTACTCTCTTAAAATACACTGCATTTTACCACCACTTTCCAGATACAATGACATTTTTGTTCTCTGAATACACACAGCTCTTCAAGCTATGCTGTTGATTATTTCAGAGAAAACTGAATCATATTGTGTTGAATGAGTCACTTTCAGGAATAAACAGAAAGTAGCTACTCCTCTCATTTTTGTTTTCACCATCACTTTACATCATAACCCAGTGATTTATGCCAATACACCCTGCTTATGGAGCTAGGGTGGAGAAGGAAACAGCAACGCACTCCAGTATTCTTGCCTGGAGAATCCCATGGACAGAGGAGCCCGGTGGCCTACAGCCCATGGGGTTGCAAAGAGTCGGACACGACAGAGCGACTAAACAACAACATGGAGCTGGGAGGGGGCAAGGGAATCGAAAAATAATTTTGACTTAAACTGAAGTCTGAAAATGCTTACTCTTTAATCAAATCCACTTGTACCTATTGTCCCCTGGGTACATCATGTATCACGATTTGTTTCTTAGTATTTTCCTAAGGGAATATTTTCCTTTCCCGCTGCCTCACAAGCATAATTTCCAGCTTGAATGAGCAACTCAAAATTTCCTTTAAAAAGCTGAATTTCAGTGTTCACTGACCTACTTTAATTCTCAACATTTATAGTTTGTGCCACACACAGATTAAATACAGGTTTAATCATGGACTGTTTCATAGCTATCTGTGGGTTATCTCCACAACAAGATGGAGTTTATTTGGGGTATTTTGTCATTGTTTGGATAAAGAACTGAAACTTTTTCTTAATCTTCTACATAAGACATTTTAGCACAGTAAGAGACGCAAGTCAATCCTCCAGGGTCTGGATTCGGCTTGTAGCAAATGCCAAGTATGTGACTTTAGAAAAGTCACTTGACCTTTTGGAATCTCACTCCCCCAATCAGTCAGTACCATGTGAGTTAACAAACCAAAAGTAGGACTTATATTATAAGGCTGAAATGAGCAAACCCACTACTGCATAGTGGCATGCTTGCCAGATCATCTCCCAAAGGCTTCTTCTTTGTTGTCTTCCTGTATTATTTTTGTTGTTATTCTTGTTACTAATACTACATATCCCTTAGGGCCAAACATAATATTGACAACTTAGGAATTACATGGCTTAATTACTCAATGTCATATTTTTAAAATATCTCACAAATTTATTCAGTCTTTGCCCCCCTCCCCTACCATCCCTTCACCATCAGATAGCTATCATTCTCCCATCTTCATTTTGGTTAGAATTTGAGCCCAGTTTTCACTATTTCCATTCTGCTCTGGTACTATGAGTTTATATTTCTTATCTCTCCTTAAAAAGCTCAATCTTCTTCCCTTCACCTTTTTTTTGAAAGTCGCTCCAGTCGTGTCCGACTCTTTGTGACCCCATGGACTGCAGCACACCAGGCTTCCCTGTCCATCACCAACTCCCAGAGTTTTACTCAAACTCATGTCCATTGAGTCAGTGATGCCACCCAACCATCTCATCCTCTGTCATCCCCTTCTCCTCCTGCCTTCAATCTTTCCCAGCATCAGGGTCTTTCAAACAAGTCAGTTCTTCACATCAGGTGGCCAAAGTATTGGAGCTTCAGCTTCAGCATCAGTCCTTCCAATGAATATTCAGGACTGATTTTCCTTAGGATGGAATGGTTGGATCTCCTTGCAGTCCAAGGGACTCTCAAGAGTCTTCTCCAATACCACAGTTCAAAAGCATCAATTCTTCAGTGCTCACCTAGTGTGGACCACAGTAAATTATTAGCCAGCCAGAGGCACCGGCTATGCTCTCTCCATCAAAGTCTAAAATCAGTGTGCAAGAGCTCTTCTTTGGGTGCTTTATCTCAGCCTTAAGTTTCAGAACTCTTCTTCTACGTGCTATTCCTATTCTTTTGGAGTATCTTTCATCCTTACTACTGAATCCCTCATTATTTCACTCTATTACTATACTTGATAATTCTCTGTATTAAACTTTCCCTTTTCAAGTTGGTTTTCTCTCCTGTTGGACCCAGGCTGACAGAGTCCATCATATTTTAACTTGCAACCTATTCCAGATCTTTATCTTTGTTTTTCAATTATATGAAATCACTAATGACAAGCATGAGATTCTATTTCAATATAAATGACAAGCTGTATGTAGTTAATGCTGACATTTTGAAAAGTTAAATAAGAGGACAATTCTCCTAAAGAAAATGGTAGTCAGTATAAATGTATTTCAATTCTAAAATATGTAGCTCACTCAGTCAAAGGATAAAATGTATCTTCCCCTAAAAGTAGCCACTTTTAAAACACTGAGCCAATTGTAATTTTTTGAAAACAAATAGCATCTTTAAATCAGAAGTTGAAAAATTCCAAGTGATAAGCTACAGCTCTAGTCAACTTGAGCACAAGAATTAGATCCCAAGTACAAATGGGTAGATTCCTCAGTCCAAGGATGGAGTGAAGAGGAGGAAGGAGAGGAGGGGAGAATAAAAAGCTTCACAGCTGCTGTCTGTTGATCAGAATGTCTCTTTGTGTCCATGCTCCTTGTATCTCTTTGTTTTTCCAGTATTACTAATATTATTTAAAAGCCCTTTCAAATAGTTTTTTTTTTCCAAACAGCATATGTGACTATCTTTTCTGAAACTTCTAAAATAAAATTATATAGAAAGAAAACAGTTGCTCTCATCCTTTTTTCCTGAGTGTTTAATTTAACAGAGCAGCCGGCTTAAAGGATAGGTCCTGTTTGTTTGCCTTTTCCCATCCATCACTCGCCACATCAGCTCTCCTGAAAACATATTCTTTAGTTTCGGGGAAGAGGAACCCACTGGTATTAAAGCAACGTAGTCACCGTCCCCCTTAATAAACACCCACCTGAACCCCAGGAAACTGCCATGTGACTTCTCTAAGGGCAGATGCTCCTAAGGTTAGAAGACACAAGGTTAAAGTGCAAAGTAGGTAGTCCAATCTACTCCTGGGGAAAATGTGTTTCTATTTTTTCCAGAGACAGAGCACTTCCAGTAAATAAGAAAAAAAGTAAAATCTTGCCTGAATGCACCATAGACTATTCAGTGCCATGAATTGGAGCAAATGTACCAACTTATTGCAAATTAGTATGTTAAGAATGTTTTGAATATTCACTAAAAAATGCCTTTTAAGTCTTACAGAGAATCTTATTGTCACACAAGTGATCTTAACTTTTATGAAGAACACATACACATACATATACACACAAAAAGCAGTATCAATAGGATAATAATGCATTCCTAATTAATCTATATTTCCAAGAGGAGCCAAGATGGCGGAGGAATAAGACGGAGAGACCACTTTCTCTCCTACAAATTCATCGAAAGAACATTTGAATGCTGAGCAAATTTCACAAAAGAACTTCTGATCGCTAGCAGAGGACATCAGGCGCCCAGAAAAGCAGCCCATTGCCTTCGAAGGGAGGTAGGACAAAATATAAACGATAATAAGGGAGTCAAAAGAGCTACGGACGGAGACCCGTCCCGGGAAGGGAGTCTTAATAGAGGAAGTTTCCAATCACCAGGAAACCCTCTCACTGGCGGGACTGGGGGAAGTTTTCGGCACTGTAACTGGGAGGAAAAATTAAACAAGGCCCACAGATTACGTGCCTAAAAGCAACTCCCAGCAGAAAAGTACCCCAGACGCCCGTACCCGCCAGGAACAAGCAGGGCGGAACGGAGAGGAGCGGGCGGCATTGCTTAGGGTGAGGACCGGCCCGAAGACCCTGAGAGCAATCGGAGGGAGCTTTTTTAAACTGTGGGATAGCAAGGGACAAAATTAACCGGCCCGAACACACTGCCGGCGGTTCGCAAAACAAAGGGACTGAGAATCTCCAGAGAAGAGCCGGCCCATCCCCGCTGGAGGTAGGAGGCAGAGGGGAGGGGAAAAGGGCAAATTCAGCCCCTGAGAAGCCACCCCCTCCCACACTGCAAACAGGCCTCCGGGTTCTAGCTAAAGACTTCCTGAGACCCGACTGGCGGTGCGTGCTGGGGCCGCGGAGGGAAAAAAGCGCGCCGTACCCGGGAGAGAGGGCGCCCAAGCCTCTGGCTGCCTGGGCCGCTCGCCGCGGAGGGAAAAGGCGCGCCGCACCCGGGAGAATACGCCCAAGCCTCTGGCTGCCTGGGCCGCTCGCCGCGGAGGGAAAAGGCGCGCTGCACCCGGGAGAGAGTACGCCTAAGCCTCTGGCTGCCTGAACCGCTCAGGCCGGGGAAGGCACAAAACGCAGGAGCAACCGAATCTGCGCCTTTGTGGAGTACCCGAAAACTGGAACCGCACTCAACGCAGGGCCCGCTCCATATAGAGCAGCCGGGAGCCTGAGCAGTGTAGACGGCGAAAGCACAGACACCCGTGAGCGGGGCAAACCCAGTGTGGCCGGAACACGGTGAGCGCTATCCACACAGAGCGGTGTCTGTCTGCAGCGCCCCGCCCTCCCCGTAGCAGGACTGAACTGAACTAGAGAACCTAAATAAGAGATCACCTCCGCCCGCCTGTGTCAGGGCGGAAATTAGACACCGAAGAGACGGCAAACAGAAGCCAAATAGACAAAGGGAACCGCTTCAGAAAGGACCGGTGCAACCGATTAAAATCCCTGAAGGTAACACCGACTACACCGGAAGGGGCCTACAGATATCGAGAAGTGTAAGCTGGAAAGAGGAGCTATCTGAAATTGAACTGAACCTACGCTGACCGCAACAACCTCAGAGAAATTGTAGATATATATGTACATTTTTTTTTTTTAATTTAAAAAAAAAAAAAATTTTTTTTTCTTTCCTTTCCCTTTTTTTTTTTTTTAATTTTTTATTTTTTCTCTTTCATTTTCTTTTATAATTCCCTATTACTCCCCCATTACTCCTCAACTTTCATTTTCATATATTTTTACGATTTTTTTATTTGGGAAAAAAAAATTTTTTTTTTTTCTTTTTTTTTTTTTTTTTTTTTTTTCTTTTTCTTTTTCTTGTTTTTCTCTCCTATTTCCTTTTAGAGTCCTCTAATACTCCTCTATTATTCCTTAACTTTCACTTTCATTTCACTATAGCCACAAAAAAAAGAGAAAACCCTATTTTAAAACTGAACTTCATATACAGTTCCAAATTTTTTTGTGTGTTTTTGTTTTTAAATATTGTATTTCAAAGAGTCTAACCTCTACACTAGATTTTCAATCTTTGTTATTCTCCCTCAGAACACCTCTACTTCCTCCCATTCCCCTTCTCTTCCCAATCCAACTCTGTGAATCTTTGTGGGTGTCTGGGCTACAGAGAACACTTTGGGAACAGATAACTGCATAGATCTGTCTCTCTCCTCTTGAGTCCCCTTTTTCTCCTCCTGCTCACCTCTATCTCCTTCCTCCCTCTCCTATTCTTCATGTAACTCTGTGAACCTCTCTGGTTGTCTCTCACGGTGGAGAATCTTTTCACCATTAACCTAGAAGTTTTATTATCAGTACTGTATAGTTGGAGAAGCCTTGAGACTATTAGAAGAATAAAACAAATCCAGAGGCAGGAGACTTGAGCCCAAATCCTGAGAAAACCAGAAAACTCCTGACCACACGGAACATTAAGGAATAAGAGACCATCCAAAAGCTTCCATACCTACACCAAAACCAACCACCACCCAAGAGCCAATAAGCTCCAGTACAAGACATACCACGCAAATTCTTTAGCAACGCAGGAACATAGACCTGAGTGTCAACATACAGGCTCTCCAAAGTCACACCTAACACAGAGACCCATCGCAAAGCTCATTACTGGACACTCCATTGCACTCCAGAGAGAAGAAATCCAATTCCACGCACCAGAACGCTGACACAAGCTTCCCTAACCAGGAAACCTTGACAAACCAATCGTCCAACCCCACCCACTGGGTGAAACCTCCACAATAAAAAGGAACCTCAAACCACAAGAATACAGAAAGCCCACTCCAGACACAGCAATCTAAACATGATGAAAAGGCAGAGAAATACCCAACAGCTAAAGGAACATGAAAAAAGCCCACCAAGTCAAACAAAAGAGGAGGAAATAGGGAATCTACCTGAAAAAGAATTTAGAATAATGATAATAAAAATGATCCAAAATCTTGAAAACAAAATGGAGTTACAAATAAATAGCCTGGAGACAAAGATTGAGAAGATGCAAGAAATGTTTAACAAGGACCTAGAAGAAATAAAAAAAAATCAATTAAAAATTAATAATGAAATAAATGAGATCAAAAACACTCTGGAGGGAACCATGAGTAGAATAACAGAGACAGAAGATAGGATAAGTGAGTTAGAAGATAAAATGGTGGAAATAAATGAAGCAGAGAGGAAAAAAGAAAAAAGAATCAAAAAAAATGAGGACAACCTCAGGGACCTCTGGGACTATGTGAAACGCCCCAACATTCGAATCATAGGAGTCCCAGAAGAAGAAGACAAAAAGAAAGGCCATGAGAAGATACTCGAGGAGATAATTGCTGAAAACTTCCCTAAAATGGGGAAGGAAATAGCCAACCAAGTTCAAGAAACCCAGAGAGTCCCAAACAGGATAAACCCAAGGCGAAACACCCCAAGACACATATTAATCAAATTAACAAAGATCAAACACAAAGAACAAATATTAAAAGCAGCAAGGGAGAAACAACAAATAACACACAAAGGGATTCCCATAAGGATAACAGCTGATCTATCAATAGAAACCCTTCAGGCCAGAAGGGAATGGCAGGACATACTTAAAGTAATGAAAGAGAATAACCTACAACCTAGATTACTCTACCCAGCAAGGATCTCATTCAGATATGAAGGAGAACTCAAAAGCTTTACAGACAAGCAAAAGCTGAGAGAATTCACCACCACCAAACCAGCTCTTCAACAAATACTAAAGGATCTTCTCTAGACAGGAAACGCAGAAAGGTGGTATAAAAGTGAACCCCAAACAACAAAATAAATGGCAACAGGACCATACCTATCAATAATTACCTTAAATGTAAATGGGTTGAATGCCCCAACCAAAAGACAAAGGCTGGCTGAATGGATACAAAAGCAAGACCCCTATATATGCTGTCTACAAGAGACCCACCTCAAAGCAAGGGACACATACAGACTAAAAGTGAAGGGCTGGAAAAAAATATTCCACGCAAACGGAGACCAAAAGAAAGCAGGAGTCGCAATACTCATATCAGATAAAATAGACTTTCAAATTAAGTCTGTGAAAAGAGACAAAGATGGACACTACATAATGATCAAAGGATCAATCCAAGAAGAAGATATAACAATTATAAATATATATGCACCCAACATAGGAGCACCGCAATATGTAAGGCAAACGCTAACGAGTATGAAAGAGGAAATTAATAGTAACACAATAATAGTAGGAGACTTTAATACCCCACTCACAACTATGGATAGATCAACTAAACAGAAAATGAACAAGGAAACACAAACTTTAACGGACACAATGGACCAGCTAGACCTAATTGACATCTATAGGACATTTCACCCCAAAACAATCAACTTCACCTTTTTCTCAAGTGCACACGGAACCTTCTCCAGAATAGATCACATCCTGGGCCATAAATCTAGTCTTGGTAAATTCAAAAACATTGAAATCATTCCAGTCATCTTTTCTGACCACAGTGCAGTAAGATTAGATCTCAATTACAGGAAAAAAATTATTAAAAATTCAAACATATGGAGGCTAAACAACACGCTTCTGAATAACCAACAAATCATAGAAGAAATCAAAAAAGAAATCAAAATATGCATAGAAATGAATGAAAATGATAACACAACAACCCAAAACCTATGGGACACTGTAAAAGCAGTGCTAAGGGGAAGATTCATAGCATTACAGGCCTACCTCAAGAAACAAGAAAAAAGTCAAATAAATAACCTAACTCTACACCTAAAGCAACTAGAGGAAGAAGAAATGAAGAACCCCAGGGTTAGTAGAAGGAAAGAAATCTTAAAAATTAGGGCAGAAATAAATGCAAAAGAAACTAAAGAGACCATAGCAAAAATTAACAAAGCTAAAAGCTGGTTTTTTGAAAAAATTAACAAAATTGACAAACCATTAGCAAGACTCATTAAGAAACAAAGGGAGAAGAACCAAATTAACAAAATTAGAAATGAAAATGGAGAGATCACAACAGACAACACTGAAATACAAAGGATCATAAGAGACTACTACCAGCAGCTCTATGCCAATAAAATGGACAACTTGGAAGAAATGGACAAGTTCTTAGAGAAGTATAACTTTCCAAAACTGAACCAGGAAGAAATAGAAGATCTTAACAAAACGATCACAAGCAAGGAAATCGAAACTGTAATCAGAAATCTTCCAGCAAACAAAAGCCCAGGACCAGATGGCTTCACAGCTGAATTCTACCAAAAATTTAGAGAAGAGCTAACACCTATCTTACTCAAACTCTTCCAGAAAATTGCAGAAGAAGGTAGACTTCCAAACTCATTCTATGAGGCCACCATCACCCTAATTCCAAAACCAGACAAAGATGCCACAAAAAAAGAAAACTACAGGCCAATATCACTGATGAACATAGATGCAAAAATCCTTAACAAAATTCTAGCAAACAGAATCCAACAACATATTAAAAAAAATCATTCATCATGACCAAGTGGGCTTTATCCCAGGAATGCAAGGATTCTTTAATATCCGCAAATCAATCAATGTAATACACCACATTAACAAATTGAAAGATAAAAACCATATGATTATCTCAATAGATGCAGAAAAAGCCTTTGACAAAATTCAACATCCATTTATGATTAAAAACTCTCCAGAAAGCAGGAATAGAAGGAACATACCTCAACATAATAAAAGCTATATATGACAAACCCACAGCAAGCATCACCCTCAATGGTGAAAAATTGAAAGCATTTCCCCTGAAATCAGGAACAAGACAAGGGTGCCCACTCTCACCACTACTATTCAACATAGTTTTGGAAGTTTTGGCCACAGCAATCAGGGCAGAAAAAGAAGTAAAAGGAATCCAGATAGGAAAAGAAGAAGTGAAACTCTCGCTGTTTGCAGATGACATGATCCTCTACATAGAAAACCCTAAAGACTCTACCAGAAAATTACTAGAGCTAATCAACGAATACAGTCAAGTTGCAGGATATAAAATTAACACACAGAAATCTCTTGCATTCCTATACACTAACAATGAGAAAACAGAAAGAGAAATTAAGGAAACAATACCATTCACCATTGCAACAAAAAGAATAAAATACTTAGGAGTATATCTACCTAAAGAAACAAAAGACCTATACATAGAAAACTATAAAACACTGATGAAAGAAATCAAAGAGGACACAAGCAGATGGAGAAATATACCGTGTTCATGGATTGGAAGAATCAATATTGTCAAAATGGCTATACTACCCAAAGTAATCTATAGATTCAATGCAATCCCTATCAAACTACCAACAGTATTTTTCACAGAACTAGAACAAATAATTTCACAATTTGTATGGAAATACAAAAAACCTCGAATAGCCAAAGTAATCCTGAGAAAGAAGAATGGAACTGGAGGAATCAATCTGCCTGACTTCAGACTCTACTACAAAGCCACAGTCATCAAGACAGTATGGTACTGGCACAAAGACAGAAATATAGATCAATGGAACAGAATAGAAAGCCCAGAGATAAGTCCACGAACCTATGGTCACCTTATCTTCGACAAAGGAGGCAAGGATATACAATGGAAAAAAGATAACCTCTTTAACAAGTGGTGCTGGGAAAACTGGTCAACCACCTGTAAAAGAATGAAACTAGAACACTTTCTAACACCATACACAAAAATAAACTCAAAATGGATTAAAGATCTAAATGTAAGACCAGAAACTATCAAACTCCTAGAGGAGAACATAGGCAAAACACTCTCCGACATAAATCACAGCAGGATCCTCTATGACCCACATCCCAGAATTTCAGAAATAAAAGCAAAAATAAACAAATGGGACCTAATGAAACTTAAAAGCTTTTGCACAACAAAGGAAACTATAAGCAAGGTGAAAAGACAGCCCTCAGATTGGGAGAAAATAATAGCAAACGAAGCAACAGACAAAGGATTAATCTCAAAAATATACAAGCAACTCCTCCAGCTCAACTCCAGAAAAATAAATGACCCAATCAAAAAATGGGCCAAAGAACTCAACAGACATTTCTCCAAGGAAGACATACAGATGGCTAACAAACACATGAAAAGATGCTCAACATCACTCATTATCAGAGAAATGCAAATCAAAACCACAATGAGGTACCATTACACGCCAGTCAGGATGGCTGCTATCCAAAAGTCTACAAGCAATAAATGCTGGAGAGGGTGTGGAGAAAAGGGAACCCTCTTACACTGTTGGTGGGAATGCAAATTAGTACAGCCACTATGGAAAACAGTGTGGAGATTTCTTAAAAAGCTGGAAATAGAACTGCCATATGACCCAGCAATCCCACTTCTGGGCATACACACCAAGGAAACCAGATCTGAAAGAGACACATGCACCCCAATGTTCATCGCAGCAATGTTTATAATAGCCAGGACATGGAAGCAACCCAGATGCCCATCAGCAGACGAATGGATGAGGAAGCTGTGGTACATATACACCATGGAATATTACTCAGCCATTAAAAAGAATTCATTTGAATCAGTTCTAATGAGATGGATGAAACTGGAGCCCATTATACAGAGCGAAGTAAGCCAGAAAGATAAAGACCATTACAGTATACTAACACATATATATGGACTTTAGAAAGATGGTAACGATAACCCTATATGCAAAACAGAAAAAGAGACTCAGATGTATGGAACAGACTTGTGGACTCTGGGAGAAGGCGAGGGTGGGATGTTTCAGGAGAACAGCATTGAAACATGTATATTATCTAGGGTGAAACAGATCACCAGCCTAGGTTGGGTGCATGAGACAAGTGCTCGGGCCTGGTGCACTGGGAAGACCCAGAGGGATCGGGTGGAGAGGGAGGTGGGAGGGGGGACTGGGATGGGGAGTACATGTAAATCCATGGCTAATTCATATCAATGTATAACAAAAACTACTGTAATGATGTAAAGTAATTAGCCTCCAACTAATAAAAATTAAAAAAAAAAAAAAAAGATGTGAGAGTTGGACTATATAGAAAGCTGAGTGCTGAAGAATTGATGCTTTTGAACTGTGATGTTGGAGAAGACTCTTGAGAGTCCCTTGGACTGCAAGGAGATCCAGCCAGTCCATCTGAAAGGAAATCAGTCCTGAATATTCATTGGAAAGACTGATGCTGAAGCTGAAACTCCAATATTTTGGCCACCTGATGCTGGGAAAGATTGAAGGCAGGAGGAGAAGGGGATGACAGAGGATGAGATGGTCGGATGTCATCACCAACTCAATGGACTTGAATTTGAGCAAGCTCCGGGAGTTGGTGATGGACAGGGAAGCCTGGCATGCTGCAGTCCATGGGGTTGCAAAGAGTTGGACATGACTGAGCAACTGAATTGAACTGAATCTAGAGATATGGCATGACTTCTTAAAGGTTTAGCATTTAATGACTCTTTCAAACAAAAGAGAGATATAAAAGTATAGAAATTTTTAAAAAGAAAGAAGAAAATTGAGAAAAGTCCTCTCCTCACTTTACTTCTGAAACCTATGCTTTCAAACGGTGAAACAGTGCCTTATAGGAGCCCTCACAGTAAGGATATGGTTCCCAAAATCTTTGGAGAAGAGTTACTGTCACAGTGAAAACATCCCCCAGGAAATCTGACGGTTAACTTCTCCCGTTCAATGAGTACCCCAGGACAAGATTCTGGGAGAAACATTGAAAATATTAACTAAGCAGCAAACACTAAAAATATCATAAAAAGATGTAAATTTGAAACCCAAACTTTTACTTTGAAACAATGCCCCAAGGAGAATAGATACAGAAAAAAACAAAACACTTTTCTGTACCTGTTGTTTTAACCTAACCACGCCGATCAGGTGGGTCTCCTTCACCCTACACACATGCATGGCACGCATTGTTTATTTTAATGGGCTTGTTCAAATACATATTAAAATTCTTCTAGCTAATGAAGATACTGATGCCAAGTTAATATACAAACAAATAGTATTTGTGCTTAATGTAACAAAACCAGCTGTTATTATGGTTAAATATTTTTGTCAGAAAACATGAAATTAGATTTGAACAGAAGCTCAAAATCATAAAAAGCACTTTAATAATATTAAATGTACAGTATCAATTCCCAGTTACTGGGTTTTTATTGTTACTTTTCTCTTCCTCTGCATTTTGATGCCAGAGCTCCTTCATGAATATTCATCAGGATCATTTCTAAAATCTTATCTGCCCACTTAGGGGCCTGACACAAAATACAAGGTTCAAGTCAGGTCACTCACTAGTCAGGCCCAAATTTAACATGGCTTGTTCTGATATGTCATAATTTTAAATGAAGGCAGATATCTGCTAAGTAGAGCAAAATCAGAAATTTGTACAACTATACTGATTGATTTACAAGCCCCTACTATGTACTGAGTCACAAAAATGAATTGATACAAAAATGAATTATGCATTTTCATTTTTAATATCTTCATTGAATTTTTTACAGTACTGTATCTGGTTTTTTTTTAATTTTGGGGTGGAGGGTGAGTTTGGCCAGGAGACATGTGGGATCCTAGCTCCCTGGCCAGGGACCAAACTCACACCCCTGCATTGGAAGGTGACATCCTAACCACCAGCCCAGCAGGGAAGGGCCTGTAACAGTTAAAGTCATGTTGCTGTCATATGTTCCACAAGAAGCTTGGGGCGCAAGGCATCAACCGGTCCACGGAAGGGATATTCAAACTGAAATGTCGTGTTTACATAGGAGCTCCCCAGACAAGTGAAGGGGTTCTAGACACAAACGGGTATCCAAAGCTGCAGAACAACTTCATGAACTCAAGGGATGGCCAGGAGTTCTGTAGATACGAGAGGAGTGTGTCGACTGAGGTGAGACTCAAGACATGAGATGGAAGAAGCACAGGGAAGGAAAATATCAGGGAGACCCTGATGGGAAAGCTGCATTTTTTAATTTATGAAATTAAAGAAATCATAATAATTTTAAAATGGAAACTCTGCCCATAAGGGCCAGAAATAGATCACTCAGGGAGTTTGTGATACTCAGATACGGAACTTGAAACCCGCTAATTCAGACTTCACAGCATTTACGGTAGAAGGAAGAGAGCAGCTCATAAGCTTCCTGTAATCTTGGTGCGAGATATTGAGGTCTAAACTGGAACAATGGCTGATAAAGAGAATAATGCACATCTACCTTTGACTCTACAATCAACTTTCTAGAAAGCATCACCCACTTCCCTCTAGATGTCTCCATTATTCCTTCCACAATTAAAGCCAAGTTTCCATGAAATCTAAAAGGCAATGTAATAGAAAAAACAACTTAAAACACTACTATCATTCAGGTTTTTAATTGGTAATCAGTTATTTCAAAATGGCCTACATATTTATAACACAAAGTTGTCTACATATACTATATTCTGAGTGTTAAATTATTTGAATTTTAATATCAGAAATTTAAGAATATTCTTCCTGAATTATTTTTGTCACATTACCTTCCATGTTGACTTGTTGATGAGGAAGGCAAGATTGCTTTTCAGGAATAAAGAGCTAAGGCATTTGCTGACCACTTTTCTCCATCTTTTGTTTTATAATACAGAAACTATTTAAATAAGCTACACCTGCAATGGAAACTGCCAATCAGAGTTAAAGTAGTTTAAAGACCAAGTTAGACAAATTTAAAATCTACCAACCAAAGCTAAATATTCAGTTTAATGGAATTCAAACTATCTCATACTATAATTGGGAGTATGTGAGGGCTATTTACTGAGAAATGAAAAATGAGTGTCTTGTGGACTGAGTTAAATGTGATTATAAACCTGCATTTCTGAAGCTGTAAAAGTATCTGTATGTCAGTACTTTCGCACAAAGTATAGGCACCTACAGTAGCCCACACGTACAGAAATAATCCATGTAGGAGAACAATGTGAACACTTATCCTATGTTCAAAATGCTATCACTCTTGAACAATCATCTTTTGATAACTGCTCATAGTGGCTTAGCTTTTGAAGATGTAAGATTCACTGATTGTTTAAATATTTGTCTCATTAAACCAAATGAATTTTTAGTAATCAAATGATCAAAATATTTTTCCACCAGGGCCACACCCACTGCCACCACCACCAACCTCTTTGACTTTTTCTATTATTGTTTTTATATTCTAAAGCAAGGACCTGAGTTTTATTAAAATATATTGAGGCCAGAAGAGGGCTATACTTATTTTATTGGTATGTGTATCACTATAAATTCACATTAAGAACTCCCCAAAGGCAACTGCTACTGTTAAGTGAAAAATTCAAAGATCTGGCAGAGTATCTTTTACTTGTGTTTATAAAATATAGTATAAAATCATAAAAAAAAAAGTTAAAATTTTTTTAAAAAAATCATAAAAATTTTAGCTTTTTGCCAGATGTGCTTGTCATTTTCTAATAGAACCATGTATTTACCTTAAACATATTTAAAATCATCTGGTTTAACTGCCCTTAGGTCTAAGAACTAACACCAGCCTTTCAGACTTCACACATGCTTACCAAAGTACAGAATTTTGAGTTCTTTGGGTTGGGCAAAATGAATGGAAATACCTTTTTGTCTATCAAGGGAGAAATTTAGGGATCAAAGTATAGTATTTGTGGATAGTAACATCGAGGTCCTGCACTTCAAACTGACTCCAATAGAAACATTTCTTCATCTAATGTAGAAGCCTGTTTAATGAGAATCTGCTCAGACAAGTATCGGTAAAAGATTCTCAGTTCAATGATGCTAGAGCTATTGAGAGCACAAAGTATGCATAAAAAATATGATGTTCTTCATACATAATGCTACTGGATTTCTTACGGGAAAAAAATACATTTTAGCATAGGACTTGTGTGTTCTTAGGAAAGTAGAAAACCCAGTCAAAGTCTTACTGATACAGATTTCTAAGCTAAAAGTAGAGCAATCACTATTTTCTACCCTCTTTACGTGGGGTCTGAAGAATCCTGAGCTGAATCTTCAACAAGGAAAGACCTTCATTAATATTGGCTAGTACGTTAGGATTTTCAACGAGAGAGAAAAGTCAGTCTCTTTCTGTGTGAGGAGTGGTGTTTCCAAGTGAGACAGGTGATCCAGAGTGGTTGAGAGGGAAGTGCCGATTGAATTAAGGTGATTGGAGAGGGCTGTCAAAATGATAGTTGAAATTTGAAGGCTGCCCATGCTCTGGCCCCCTTTCTCTTACAAGAAACATTTCTCATGTCTCAGGCCCACTCTAACGCCCTTATAGCTCGCTCCCATCGTCTGTTAGGGAACGAGCAACGTAGCATCCAGGGAGGCTTGCGACCACGCTCTCAGGCTGTGGTGCCACACGACCTTAGATGGCAGGACTCGCTTCTGCTTGAATCTCCTAGGGTCCTGGTGAGAAGCTCGCATGGGCCCTAGGCAGATCCGTAGGCAAGTCCCCCAGGCAAGACAGGCCGCAAGACCGCTTCTCCTTGTTTCCCAGCGACCTACACTGTGTCAGAGAACAGCCTACACACCCCCACAGCCACAGTCAGAAAGGGTGGAGACTGTTCCTCCTCCCTGGATACCTGTGCCTTCCCTAGAAAGCAGAAGACACTTGATCTCAACCTTTTAACACGTTTCTTCCCTTTATGTGAGAGTTAATACTGGGCGAGAAAAATGTGAACTCTGATTCACTTCCCAACTTTAGTATTGTGGGGGAGGGAGTCTCAGGCCTTTCCCTATATCTGTATGTATTTTTAGTATAAAGAACAATAAATCTTGGTGTGTGTGTGGTGTGTGTGTGTGATTTGGTCTGTGCATACCAGGTCACTCAGTCAGGTCCAACTCTTTGCAACCCTATGGCCTGCAGGGCTCCTGCGTCCTATGGGCTTTCCCAGGCAGGATTACCTGGAGTGGGTCACAACGCTCTCTCGTCCAGGGATCTTACCAACCCAGGATTCTAACCCATGTCCTGTGTTTTCATGTATCAACAGGCGGGTTCTTTTACTGCTGGCACCCATCCG